>CAJVPI010000035.1:0-73246 GCA_910592345.1 Paraglomus brasilianum
GCCCCCTTTGTCAGTGCTACACTCAGTACCACACTCAGTACCCCCCTCCTCTCAGTACATCTGTGCCACACTTAGTAATAGTATCCCCCCTCAGTACCCTCTCCCTCAGAGGGCCTTAGTTTCACAACTCACGGGACATATGTTGCTGTACTGGTAAGACAAATGTATACCAGTATCTAGTAATGGCAATCCCAATAATAACCACCCGCTTTTATTTGTGTTGTTGATTTTATTATATTAAGAAGACTTTGCATGGTACCAGAGTTATGTAGATAATTACATAAGCATGAATACGACGAGCACGAAAATATCTAAATTGTTTGAGATTATTTCCACGGTTTGATGCAATACAATTTGGGATTTTCGCACTAATGATTGCACGCGTTTTGCGTTGTTGGAATAATAGCGAAGCCTTTACCGAGTAAAGAGATTTGTGAGTGATCTCGCACTTATTATCTTATTGGTAAACCGAATATTCAAAAGCGAAGATGCCTATACTAAGTCGTTAGACACTCGTGACCGGGTGTCCACATCTGTGTCACCTTATTTTAAATTTCCAACACTAGCTCATTATGTCACGTGGAATGTTCACTAGGTCCATACTAATATTTCACTCTTGACATTTGTTTCCAACTTGATCTTTTCACAATGAGTTATGAAATATTAGCAAACAACGTAATACGAGTAACTGCTTCAGACGGTTGCTCACACACACCCCCCAACACTACTATAACAGAAGAACCAGACGGCAGTATGAATTACTATCATTACTTGCCCACAGAGGAGAAAAAGAATCACGATTGGAGAAAAAGGGTAGGACAGCGATTAGCTGTTAGACTCAAGACGAATGGAGCCGAAATTGGTAAGTTGCGATTCGGAACGTCGAGGAGAATTGCTGGCTGGAAGATGGAACAATGACCGAGTAAGAATACATTGTTAACAATGAACGACATGATAGTTAGTATTTAATAGCTTAACTTGCGTATTCCGCTTTTGGAACGCGCTTGCTTACATGCTGATAACATACTAATTAAATAGTCGATCTTAACATTTAACATGTTCGATCAACCTTATTATTTTCGTCATATTTAATAATGTGCTGCGCCAGGCCCCGTCTTAATTGATTGTTCTAATACGCATTCTGATACTAAATTAGTACAATTGTTATTACTACGCTATTTCATCATGCTCCTGCGACTTATTGTCCACTGATATTATTTGGTTAGATCCGAATACAGCAGTGTTGGCGAATTGGCCAAGCGGCTATAAGCTATATGAACATAGAACCCGAAAGGATAATACGCAGAAAATACGCACTGATGTTTATTTGTTCGGTGAGTAACGAAGCATTTGATGAACTAATTGATTATATCTCCTTTATATTCAAACCATCATACTTTCTTCTGTTCAATATACGTTGAATTAAAGGTCGCCATAGATTCCGATCTGCCAACGAAGTAGAACCGCACATCTTCTGGCTAATAACAGACAAAACATTTCCATGCCAATGTAAATATTGCACAAGAAGTAGTACAGTACCCAACACCAATACTGTAACAACCTCACCCGAATCATCGATAGCCAAAAAGGCAGAACCGGCCACATTGAAAACAGAATTATCAACACCCTTACTGTACAAGCGATATTTTGCATTTCGCACGGGAGAATTAGTCTGGGTAGACTTGACGGATATTGGAGAAGCAGCCTTTACTCCCATGATTCGATGGAATGATGGGAAAGTAAGATATTGGCCGTCAATAATATGGACTCGCGACAGGCGTAACGACGTAAAGCCGGGTGTTCCTGTCGTACTACGCTATCATGTCAAACTACTACGTATACCCACATGTAGACGACTC
The DNA here is from genome assembly GCA_910592345.1 of Paraglomus brasilianum. Taxonomy (NCBI): domain Eukaryota; kingdom Fungi; phylum Glomeromycota; class Glomeromycetes; order Paraglomerales; family Paraglomeraceae; genus Paraglomus; species Paraglomus brasilianum. The sequence continues at coordinate 1,860 of CAJVPI010000035.1, forward strand.
AAAGAAACATCTCTTAGACCATGGCTATCTCACATTCCGATGATTACTCCAGAAGATGCAAGTCCATCTCGGAACAACGTAACAGAGCTCATACTCAATCATGATTACATATCTGCCTTCGCTATAGCTCTAACTGCAGCACGCAAATACGCGGAGAGCTACGCAGTAGAATCTCCGTATCGATACAAAGAATCAGAATATCGCTTATTGTCCTCACCTGATATTAAGGAAAAACAACGCCTCGAACTGATGGCTCAATATACACATTACCACTACATTTGGATCGGATCAGAACATGTGTACGAGGACGATGTACTTCGTTTGAAACCTGAATCAGATGAAAAATATTACCTTCGCGTAGCTAGCATCTACAGACATCCCGAAAAAGGTATCCAATTTACGGGAGATCTATATAAGCGAGGCCAGGCTTTGAAAAATATTCCAGAGACAGTGGACGATTATTCATGGATACCGTTGAATTCAGAAGAGGAGGAGTTTACAATTGATTTATGCGATGTCGCCGGAAGATTTTATGCTACATGGCCGGATATTGACGGCTTGTCCAGAGCGAGGGAGCTGATGAGGGTTTATACGAGGCAGGAGTCTCTTGGCTGCGATTGGAGGCAGAATGGTTTTGCCGGTGAAAATGGTATGACGATAGGAGAAGAGATTGTTGATGTATGGAGACCAGACCATTAGCGACATTGCATTCGAAAATAACATCAACCGAAACCTGTTATAGCAAGAGACAAAGATAGTCAACTTCATTTGAGTACTAATTTACTTCTTTTTTGCTCTTGCTTCCTTTCTCTACGTTTTAGCCACACCCACTGGACGCACTGCAAAACGAGGCCCAATGCTGAAGCTCCCTGGTGAAAAGTTAACACGTAAACATAGGAGAGTAGATAAAACTGGTGTCAACAGCAGTGACAAAGGCAATGGAAGTGGAAGTAGGCTTCAACTTGGGAGTGGGAATAGTAATGGGACTAACAGCATGCGCTCCGGAGGATGGAACGGCAGAATTAAGTGGGTTTGGGATGATGTGGAAAAGAAAGTTATTGTTAATCATGACCGAAAAGGAAAAGGCAAAGAGGTTGCAACAGGGAGTGAAAACGTGGACAGTAGAAATTTGATGGTTGAGTGTGAAGTTTGTTCCATGCCATATTCGAATAACGCGACCAACAGTACGGGATTGCCACCAACGTAAGTATCTGAAATTAAGAGATCAAGTAAAGTGATTGATGTAGACAGGCAACGATTGCCTACAAAACAACATTTGAAAGATAAGACAAATGGTGATTGGCCCTCTATAACGCATATCCTCATACTATTCTCCCATTTACTTTTTCTTATCAAGAACCCAAACGTCATCCAATTACCTCCCAGCTACGCTCGAAATACGCACGCTAACCACCGATGCCACACCGTTCAAGCAACAGGAGAATAGACGCTTGTTAACTTTCTGGCCGGCCAAGACGTCAACGCTGGTATCGAACAAACAGGCATTTGAAAATTTGGTTACATTTCTCGGAAGTGGGCAGGTGAGAAGAGAATTATAGATTGAACAGTCCAAGGGTTTATGCTAATCGTAAGTGCACTTATTAATTGCTATTCAATATGTATTGCTATTCGCGTTATTATAGGTGGCGATAGCCGAAACAGAAAAACTATCGGTTATGATAAAGGCTTATGATAAGCTCCTTCTCGGCGCAATTCTGTCTCGATTACCAAATTCTAAAACACTTCCATCATCGTCATTGGCAGCGCAACCTATCATTACTCAACCAACTATTACTCAATCCATCACTATTCAACCTACCACTACACAACCCATTGCTGCGCAGTCGACTGCTGTTCGAGCTATTCCTGCTCAACCCACTGCCACTCGTCCCATCACTACTCAATCTACCACTACTCAACCTGCTGCTCGATCCATCGCTACTCAATCCGTTGCCACTCAACGCATTGCTACGCAACCTATTGCTACTGAACCCATTACCACTCAAATTCCTACCCCAAGTACATCAAATAAAAATGCAGCAGCAACCATTCAGGCCAATTGATTATGTGACATTTAAGATACAACCAGTAAATTGCTGTTGATGATTTGCTTTGTTAATGAGCGAATCGAGTCGTGCCGCGACTGGGTGTAAATAGTAATAAATATAAATATAACTAATTAATGACAGAATGCGTCACGTATTCGAGGACCTTCATCCTAGTGTTATCTAGCACTTTACAAGTCAATCATTTTCACTATAGGAGTAAAAGAATTTATTATTTATTGTATAATTATGTTGCCCCACATCTATTGGGTTGCGAGCCCAGCTTCCTAACTATAACTACGAGACGTATAATGGAATGATGCAACTCTAAAACTTGTGAAGTGTTGATGGTGAAGTTAGCTCTGCACCTATTTAAACTCTGTTAGAAGAACATGATCAATTATTTGCTACAAATGCTAGTGGTATGCATAAGACTAACTGGACATGCTAAGACACCTCGTGCCTGAAGCATATCAACAGATTAATATCAAGTCTTCATGTATTATATAATGCAACTTGAGTGAAATGGCTCAAACATCTTAATGGTTTCAGATCAGACATGATAAACGCAACCATCCCATTATATACTTTATAGTGCTGCTTGTCCTGTCCTCAACCAGTTTGTCCTCAACCAATATGTCACTAGAATTAAACTCTATTGTTCACTTATTATGATTGTCTAACCATTACATTTTCCCTAATACTATATACTGATCTCTCATCTCCAATTATTAAGAGCTTTAAAGTAAATGTAACATTATTATTGTCATCACATCTTAAAGCAAGTAGAAAATGTAATTCTAAGTTGTAGGGATAAAATCAATGTCAAGCAAGCATCAATTATATTGCACAGTATTCAGTACAAAACGAAAACGGCTAGTCACCGTACGAAAGCTATCGAGGGTGTCCGACTACCATTTTGTCATAAGGCTGGAGCGCTGCACAGCCACTTAGGCATTCAAGAGGGTGGAGCGCCGATAAAAGGCATGAAGCAAGCTGTCGTCTCAATGAGATAATTCACTTTGTCCGGGTAATCCTACATATTCAGTATACCATGCCTGTTACTTTACACGTAATTGATTGACGACTATAATCACGATGATTGTCGCGGTGCGACAATTGGCACTGCATTGTTAAGCTATAAAAGTACTCCAAGCCTGATGAGGAAACCCTGAAATTGGTAAACCTAGAACCAATAGCTTCTGGAGATACATTTTACGTAATCCAAACTCTATTTCTGAGTACTGCCCTTCTGACGTTTTACTTTTAAAGCACTATATCCTAAAACCCTAACCAAGCTCCTCGATCTTATTCTTATTATTATCACCAAATCTCTAAAAAATGTGTTTTGAACATCCCTTCATTGATTCCCTTGTTGCCAGCTTCAATTAAAATAAAGTTAAATGTCAGTCATATTTGCCATATCTGGGCCATAGTTGTGCTTTAAAACAAAGCTTCCACATTATCGTTATGTGTAGATAAGAAATTATATTTTTTTCACTCCTGATCTAATATTCATTTAATGAGAATTCTAAATTAATAAACGTATTATCAATGTTATGCCCTGTTCCAGTAATTTATGTGATAACGTTGAAACGGGTTGACCCGTTCTCAGAACGGTTGTAACATTAACACATGAAAGGACACCTCAACACCTTTATAACACTGCAACCATTGGAATTTTTGCGCACACTATATAATAATCGCGTCTACTTTTCTTAGCTACAAAATTCTTGACTCGCGTTATGACTCGATTTTATTTTACGCTTCCTAATTTAGATAAGAATTCGGATATAGAGCATTTTTTATACGAATTGATTCCAAAACGTAACAATAGAATATATAATTGCTGGAATTTTGTCAATAATATTGGAAGTATTCAAGATGAGGTTAAGAAGAAATGTCGACAGACAATATGATTAAAAACAGAGATGAATAGATCGTCAAATTGTGTCAACCGTACTACACTAGCTCGTCGGGAAGAAAACATAGACAATTCTTGTATTACACCCTCTATTAAAACGCGAACATTGTTCTAATGATCAGCTGCAAATTAAAAATTCCGGTTTTTGCATAAATGCTTTGCGAGGATGTTCAAATAATTTTCTCCGCTAAAACATGTGTTATATTACTCCAATTGTAATTATAAATGTGATAGCTTAAAACAAAACCGAATTAAAATGAAAATTTCTCTATTTTAATACGTACGCATGAAAATTATATATATTTGGGGGCGCTTTTTTTTAGGGTAACTTTGTTAATAGAAGAGTACTGTGGGTTTCAAAGGCATTAAAAGAGGATCCAAGAAGACCCCAAATTTCGGTTTAATAAACAAGTTCAAAAATTGTTTAATATTAAGGGTATAGAAATTACTACTTCTTATACATCACAAAACTTCTATTTATAATCAATGTGCTTTATATATATTTGTATGGAAAAGTTACGTAGTAATGAAATGTCTAAAGTGATTATCGTGTCCATCTGTTGTCTTAGAAGGTGCGTGTTGCTTTTTTCGTAGAAGATCTTTAGTCTTATAAAATAATAATTGCTAAACATTTTTTTTTCTTTTTACTTAAAAATTCTCAGACTCCTCTTTCTAAATTCAGTAATCTCGGCTAAAAGTTTCGAATTTAATTCACTATATCAAATTGTATGTTCGATAATAATTTAGAGATTTTGGAAGATAATGCAGAGAAGAACCTGCAACACGAGATTCTTACGTTCTTTGTTTGCCTCATATGGAGTCCTGAACGCGTGTAACCAAACTACCGATTTACGCTTAATCGGATAAAAGTTTGAAAGTCACTGTACCATTCCAGTTTTTTCCGCAGTATTTGACCAATGATAAAGATTGTTACGTAAGCTCACCGTTAACGTTTACGCTTGGGCTGATGTTGAAGATCATAAACGCTAACCTATTTTCAATGGGGATTGTTGGACGAATATTAGCCTTTGACCTTCTCGTTACACGAGAGTTACGGGTCTTTGCGCATCGAAAAACAACGATATTTTAAGTTGCAAGTATATTATTTACAGTAAACTAAAGAAAATCGTACAAAATCTAAATTAATTAATATCAAGGTCAAACTTGGCGGGCGGTATCGATGCCTTCTCCCTGTCTCTGAACAAATATCATGTCAGAGCTTGAGCTTAGATTCATCTTGTTCCTAATAAGGACCAACCAATCTCGGGGAAGCACCAAAAATTAGTTTATTTGTACAAAGACTTGATTTCTGACGAACCGTTAATAATCACCCTCACGGAAATGTATTATATCGCGAATTTAGCATATTGTATTGGCTTGGTTTTTTAAAGCATGTTATCTATTTATTAACATTAATGGTTCATTATTACCTTATTATACCGCAATTTCCCAATTGGATGCTTTAACAATTGTGATGTTTATGTTGAACCCGCATTCTTTCTCACCCTCCTAATACTGTATTTGCTCCACAACGGATGCACTACCTAACCAGAATCGGCCTGTCAACCACGTGAAACCCTTTTCCTGTTTTTCCTAATTGTTTCCGGAATATTATTTCTACAAAATGGCGACTTATAATGAACTTTCTTCATTGGTCACATCGATTCGAAAAATTTCATGTCACACCGAGACCAACTCGATTGTTCCAGGTAAAGAGTATTAGTATAAATGTAGTCCAAACAAAAAATGTCCATTCACGGTTTTCTGCTCGCGAAATAGATAGAGAGCATGGACGACAAGTCAAAGTCGACGAAAGTGGGAAAGGAAAGAAACACAGAGAATAGGGGAACACTGCGTGATGACTATGATCGCGATTTAACGAAAGAAGTCTCGAATATAAATTTAGGATTTTCTAATACACAGTCGTTTGCAAAGACGTCTACCAAAAACCCTCAACAAATCGCGGTTGCTTCAACCGTTGACAGTGCACGAACAGCACTATCTCAAACTCTGCCTTCTACTACCCCTTCAACTCACATGTCATACCGCAGTCCATTGCCACGCCGTTGCATTCTCTACTTAGAGCCCGCCCGCTCGTCCGAATTCTACCAAACTATCAAGTCCTTCTACGATGCAAGTATTGCACTGAATATTGAGAATGAAGCACAGCAGTATCATCCACACATTTCCATGACAGGATTTTTTGTTTGTAGAAATTGTGATAAAAATAAAAGTGACGATGAAGACGGATTAATAAGAAAAAGAACGGAAGCCGAGAAAGTATTGAGCAACGATGAAGGAAAGAAAGAGGGAAAAGTTGGAAAAATCAATGAAGACTTGAGTAATGAGTCGAAATCAATAAGTAAACCGATAAATATATTAAATCCCAACCAATTCACGACATCGCTATATTCCTCTCACTCTCCGACTTTCCCACCATCTTCCTCTTCCCCAAACAATCGATTTCCGCTTTCGCCCCGCTCTCCTGTTTCTATCTATTCCCCAGCCATAAACTTCCCACCCTCTGTAATAATCTTAAAAAATGTAATATCCAACTTTATATCAGCCAATTTGGCTCTCTTCACGCAGCCGAAAATACACGATTTTGTTAGATCTGAAGATTCTGTTTTGATTGGTTTGAAAGTTGACAAAGTGTATCACAGACTGGTAGATGAAGTTATAAAGACAGGGAACGAGATTGGATGTGAGATTAGGAAGAAAGGAATTGATCATATCTCGTTGGCATATTATTTTGGGAAATATGGTATAAGAAAAGGTACGACGGAGAAAAATAGTGGCGATGAGCCAGACAATAAGGGTCCAATCGGCGCTAGTCCTAATAGTACTATATCAAATCAAACTTTTGTTGAAGAGGAAAATGAGACGAAGGTCATTAGCACGGAGAAGAACAAGGGTGATGTAACGTACGCTGGAAAAACAATAAATGCAAAAGATTCATCAAAATCCTCAATACAGCCCCTTCACATATCATTACCACCGCGAAGAATAACACACAGACGGGTAGAATCTCTTACAAGTTCTCCCTTTGCGTCTCCGTCCCCCTCTCCCACAGAACCCTCGCTTTCTCAAATTCCTCAAGAACTCACTTCGTCTCCACTCTCGCAGTCCCATCATCAACAACAGCCAATGTTAACTCTCGATTCTGAACTATCCCCTTTGACCCCTCTACTTCTTGATCATTTAGAAGAGTACGCAATGGAGACAATTGCAGTCGATGAAGTGCGAGAGGGTAAATGTAAGTGGGATGTTGTGTTATATGAAAGTTTACGCATGGCGGAGAGAACTGATGAGAGACATGGATGGAGAGAAATTCAGAGGTGGAACGTGGTTTGAACGAGGAGGGGGGAAGGGGGGAGAAAATTCTAAATGAAAATAATAAGATGTCTTCCGATTCTGTCAACATATAACATATGAAAAAAATTATATATATGTCACATTTGTGATTAGATGGGTAATTATGTAATTAGAAAGGGTTTGTAGAATTATTCAAATGCTGTATGCATTTAGGTAATCATTGATTATAATATATGATTCATTTTGCAAGAAAACCACAGAGTAAACATAACAGATTCAGGCTAGATGCCGCAAAAGAGCATGATATTACATCATTTATGCTCTCTAATTTTTTACCATCAATATCTTTTCTTCCGAAAATCGATTGTCTATTTTGTGGCTTGGGGTTCTTGTCTGGCTTAAAAGTTGTATGATGACGTTACACACCAATGAGCTTGCTATTGTTTTTTAATTAAAATATGATGTTATTTTTATCTAAACATCTTTTGTGCAGTGTTGGTTGGAATTTGCTTTGATGTCTGCTGAAGCGACAGAGTTGCCAACTGAGTCGTGAGAGGGGGAAATTGACATTCGGTTACGAAGGTAACCTATATTTATACATTCTTGCGCATCACATTACAGTCAGAGAGATTTCCAAATTTGGACAACGCCGATCCCTACGATTGTTTCAGATAAGATAGCTTTAGAAAGTATCCAGAGTTTATTGAACTATTTGCAACAATCAAATGATATAAGTGTAAATAGCTCTGTATTGTCAGGGATAAAAGATTTGCAATGTCAGATAAAAAAAAGGCAAGTCGATTCTCTAAGACAAGCTAGTCTACAGGAATATTTTACGATGTAATTATTTAATAATAGGAATAAATGCTAAATCCTTTATCACGTGATTATAGATGCAAGCGTGTAGTAAGAAAGAATCTAGAAATTTCTGGAACCCAAAAACGTTTTCAGCTTTGCTTTTGATATCTGCTTCTTCACGTGCTATTGGCAAACGTCTGATGATATTCTGAATTAAATAAAGTCTACTGTCTTGCAATTTTTATTAAATCTTTCATTTCTTCATTCAGTATTCATAACAACATTAAGTCTGTATAAAACGAATACTATTTATCAAATATATATATTTTAATCTTATAGCCGAATATTGGCCAGCCATAACGTAGTGCAAACAGTAAGAGAAAAGACTTTCACGAAAAGTTGCCAATGTTGTACCTTCCCAAACTCAGACACAAAGCTCAATTATTTTACACGCATAAAAAAAAGAGCTTTTAAAACGCTTGCGAGTATGCCTTAATATAAACATTACACGCACGATAACGATAACGATAGACAATATAAATGGAGCAATAATGCAATTTTTATTAAACATAATCAGCTGTTTATTAATTAAGATACAAAGGTATACTCTCAATACAGGACTGGCTATCTCTTGTTGCCACAATAATGTAAATATTTGATTTGACTATTTATCATTCTGTAATGTTTTATTTTGCAAATACGGGGGGGCCCTGAAAACAAACGTCTTGTTGCTTGTCACAAGCGCCAACGTTAGGAATTTTAGGGTTCTTGTCTTTGTTGAAAGAATCTGCACATGCATTGTGCTGAATAGCACACTGACGGTTGTGTGCGGCGCCGACGTCGTTAAAGGTGAATTTTTTTACTTGGAAAGTTCCATTATCAAGCTTCTTAATAAATGGCATTTGAATACCAGCGAGAGGATGGTCAGCTGCTTTGTTTCCAGTCTTGCCTTTTGGTTTTTTGGGTTTCTTTGGTTTCTTTGGTTTCTTTGGTTTTTTGGATTTCTTGGGGGGCTTTCCCCCTTTATTGTTCGATGCAGCCTTGATTTTATCTAAAACGCCAAGTGGGTCATAGTGTTCGTCCAGATTAAAAGCGTCTGTAGGCGTTTTTGGTTTTGTTTTCGCATCAGGATCTTGCTTTTGTACAATTCCATTTAACTCCTTGAAGAATGGTTTTCTCGCACACAAGAAACTCGGTTTTCCAACCTCGTTGGTATTTCTCTCTGCGGTTCGATATTTCTTTGCTACTTCAATTAAAAATTTTTCCTTTTTCTTTCCATCTGGAATTGATTTATCAGCACCCATTGTTTTCGCAAAAAATATCAAGTGATCCGCCACAAGCTGTTGTCTGCAAGCAGGCTTAGCGGCAAGAAGAGCATTTACGGCTTCGCCAGACAGATTTCCAATTCGTGCGCCATAATTGGTATTCACAGCACTGTCGCGCATTTTTTGGTAAAGTGGTTCAACAAACTTGGAATGTTCTTGACCAAAACGACGCTTCTCGAGTGGAGTGGCAGATGAAAAAAGGACTAAACCAACAACCACTATAAAAATTACAGAAATCTTCATTATTGCGTTTGATATTAGGTCAATGTGATGGTAGTGTACTTGGATAATTAAAAAGCTAGCTCAGCTATGCTTTATGACAGTTAAACAGCTGAATCGGTTTTTTTGGTTGTTTTTTTTTTTTTTTTCAAGAACAAACCAGTCGCTCTTGAAATTTGTATTGTAGTTCTTGTCAGGTTGGTATTTTTATACTCATTGATCGCCAACAACTCATTTGTGTCGTTGATAACGGTCCACATGTCGTATAATCGTGCATGTTTCACTACCAACTACCTTTATGTCGAAGCATAGTGTACATCAAACGAATCCCAATATTATTTGATACGTAAACACGTGTAATGCCGAAAGCGGTAGATTCAAAACAGTGCCGCACTTTTATGGGCTTGCCGGACGCAGATCTGAGTTTAATTGACAAGCTAACGATCCTCGTGATTGTATTACACAAGTTATACAATGATCGAATACTTGCAGTCATTAGCCGTCATTGAGACCCCAACAATTTCTAGCAAAGCACGTAGTCGTGCGAGCCAATCAGTCGAAAGGTGGAATACGCCATTCGCTTTAAGTAATGCTGTTTCTGTTTTATAACCTCACGTACATGAACAGCGGTGGAGTCAAGCATTGTTATTTTATATTCACTTTGGGTATTTAGATGAATGTCTTTGAGATGGTTGTGTTGGCTTTTTCAGTATATACAGGGAGATAGTCTGGGTTACGTTTTCATATGTAATGTGTGAGTTTTTAACTGTATCCCAATTCTGATGCTATAATTGCAGAGATAAACGTGACGCATTAATTGGTTTATACGTTATGTGATATTGTGATTTGGAAGACAAAAGTGCGTATTTTTTGGCTTGGACAAGAATGATCCAAAGCTGGGATTGATTATTATGATATTTATATGTGGTTAGTCCGTTAATGAGAGCGTTATATGTTGTAAAATATCGTAATGATAATGTGCTTATTATTGTGGTGAAAAAGTTCGATTGTTTATGTTAACACAACGGTTTTCTTGACATAATAGATCAATAATAGGCAAATAGGGGGACTGTTGCTAAAAACCGTAATACGTCGAATTAGGAGATGAAATATTCTTGTTCCAAGCTCGTATTCACGAATGCTTACAATGGCGACAGAAAAGGTATTTAAGCAAGGATATTCCAAGCATATGCTTGAAAATTGATCGTTCCATTAATAGTAAAGTATGATGTTTTGGGAAACGATGATGTGCATTAGAGATCAAGAAAGCATGGTTTGACAGATCGACGCTAGTATAGTAATAGTGTCGTTGCATCAAATCAAATCGTTGTTACTCGAGTACCTGGTTGTAGTCGGACTTCAACTGGAAGGTTGGTGTACAGTATCTTTTGAACATACTCCTGAAAGGATTTGGTGTTCTAATATTCTCCTTACGTTAATTCACTCAGCTAATTGTTTGTATCCAACAATCGATGTTGTATTAAATGAATTGATTGAGGCAATTGCATTTGTATATTGTGAGTGTTTTCGCTTCAAGCATTTGCCATAAAGCGTTGATATTTTCCCAAAACCGACTTCTTATAATAATTCATTATCAAGCGGACGGATTTGTGTAAGAAAAGCGGGTGCATTGAAAACGGCGGATCCATGAACAGGTTGGCGGTTGAAACAGATCGTCGACAAGGAGAACATTAACGCCACCGAACGGTTGCTAGTTTTCATGTGATTTCGCAAATAGTTCAGAAATAAACTTTAGCAAACTTGCGAAAATCATGCTTAAAGTGTTAATCTGACGCATTTCACTTTGCTATTAAACTGAGTGTCTGATACGAGCGGTCACAGATGAAATTTTTAAAGCAGAATGAATAGTCTTTCCTCTATATATTAATATGGGCTGCAACACCGTTGTGGCGATTATCATATATATTTTCCTGTTTGTTGAAAATGTATGCTCAAAGGATGGACAACATGAGATTTCCCAGTGCCAACCGAACCAGTTGATAAAGCTATTGATTGTTCAGAGAACCTGCCAATACGCTAATAGTTCTGTATGATCTTCTGGCAGATGTGCAATGGACGAGGAGTGTACGATGTGTGGTAGTTTTTTAGAAATTTGTCGATATTACTAAGAGTCATCTGTCGTTAACGCGATGAGGGTTCTTCTCAATATCGCTTCATTATGGGCCTGTGTATTAATGCTACGCATATTATTAGCCACAATAACCACTTGTCTAGATTCCTTCAAGATCCAGGGAAGCATAACCCAACGAGCATAGAGCTATTAACATTTCGCTTAGCGTCACGTCGAACACTTTATACTTCTGTCTTGAAGTATTAACCCTTTGCGAAGCGTCGAGCGTAACCTCGTTACAACGGAGTACAAGTAACTCATGGAATTATATAATTATCATAGGCTAACGATAATATCGGAGTTAGCTTCCGGTTTAGTGAATTATTCAGCAATGATAATAATAACTGTAACACTCAATAAATTAATGCGATGTTAACGGTCGAATATCTCGCAAGAGAAATTTCCAATCACCCAACGTGAGTCTACCCAGAGTTTGTGACGATGACGATGTATGTTACTTATTCAATGTGTTAAGTGGATAACCACAGCAAACGATATTATGTTTATAAGTTAGAATGTAAAGCGCATCTTTTATACACACAAAAAATAATATTAGACTTTGACTCTCTTTCAGTTAATATTAACAATATTGGCAATTAGTGTTAGCCTTTATGTTGGTCTACGGTTATTAACGCTCGCCACGAAATACGTATAATGAAACCACTATGTTGCGAGCCGACAAAAAGACGCGCTTCGCTTATGATACGATTAACGCTTTTAACGCAACATCTTTCTTAACAAACGTAATACTTTCCATCGAATGATCTCGCCTATTATTTACAAATGACGTTTCTAAGCGAATGACATCTGTTCCCAGCAAACATAATGTGATATAACGAAGCTTTTTTAAATAAGGCTTACTTCTCGTAGTGAAAGTCTTACAGGATAACCAGTTTCCTTAAATGCTACGTTACCACGTAAATAGATCTCTCTTCACGAATAGACGCTTAGGAGACTTTAAGAGAGTTCAAGTAAAGCATTTATTATTCTTTTGTTCGATTAAACTAGTTATAATATTATAGATTGCACAAACTAACGAATTTTATAACGACGTTTCATGCATTAAATCCATATACTAAGATCGTTATTTACTATTAGGGTCGTTGGATTCATTTCATCGATAGTTAGGCGTTTATTTAAGAACAAGAGCAAAACAAATTTGGCAAGCAAAAGGCTAAACTTTCAGCTCAGGACAAAGGTCGTTTTTATAACCAATTTCTAACTATCGCAGTTATTTGTCTAATAATGATAATGAATATATTTCAGAGTTGGATTTTATTTTTTTTCGTCTATAGAACATCTTCGATACATCTAGGTATTATGGCATGCCTGTGACTTAGCCGACCATCAGGATGCTATTTGCAGCTACTGCATACCGCAATTTTTGCTGGATTATGCGGATGTGACATAGAGTGCGTGTAATAGTTTTATCCATTTTGCGCCAATATGAATAAATGGTGGTTTCCGTAAGTTCACTGTTGTTACTACTACTGTTGGAAGACTCGTGTAACGAAGAAGACACGCGTAAGCAACAACATCCACAAGCGATTTTAAATATGAAATCGCATGGCAGGTTGTTCATTCGTTATTTGTTTCCCACGGAGCTTACCAGAAAAGGCAATACACACTCTTCCGGGGGAGGCAATCATTTCGTCGACAATCATTTCACCGACAATCATTTCACCGACAAATCTTTACCAACATTATTTCGAAGTTATCCTTTTTGGTAGTTAATTGTCGGTGAAATGTCTGTCGGTGAAATGATTGTCGATGAAATAATACGGACCCCTCTTCCGGTAATTACCTTTTATGAAATAACATAAATTTTGTACAGTCAACCCTCTTTATAGTCACCTCTCTATAATAATAAGCACATAAGCTATTGAACTTGTAAAAAAAACCCTCTATACAGTTTATAAGCACATTCCCAACAACGTATTCGACTAATATAGTTATTCGTTGTGAGAGTTTCACAACCCGCAGTATCGCGTGAATATAATTCAATACACAAATTGTAAAGTTTTTTTTTGCAACGAAAACTTTGTGCTATTGACAGAGAGCAATAGGGCAATGCTCATAGAGAGTCTAACGTCCTGCGAGCTCTATTAAATAAATGCAATGTGTCTATTATTCAACTACTCGACGGCACAGAGCAATCCCAGTTAGCATTGCCAATGCTTACTAGTAATGTTCACAAGAAACGGCGCGTAGAAGGAGAAACAAGCTGAAGTTAAGGCTCTTTTCCTCCGGACGCGTAGCAATAATGAATACTTGTTTTATGAAGTGGCAAGGCCGTCTTGTGACGGGCTGCCTAATAAGATTAGGAAAAGCCCGTTTCATAATTCGGAACGAACAAATCGTTCAATGGGCTAACGCGGCTCTAACCAAGAAAATTCAAAAGACGAAGCAAACAATCAGCCTTTGTCGTCTCTTACTTTTAAAACATGAAGAGTTTATGGTAGAGGAGTGGAACAAAATTCCGAGTTTTTTATTCAATTTAGTCGAGTTCGATGTTGTTTGGTTAGCTAATAATAAATACGAATCATTATGCATGTAATTGATACAAATTTTATTCCAAAAACTTTTTTATTGTGTCGTATAGTTGGGTTGCCCAGAATCACTGGCAAAGTCAACGATGAATTTCATTTAGCGTGAGCTAGCACACCAATATTAAATAAAACCACATAAGATATAACTTTGTTCTTTGAGAGTTTTCGTGGTCTTACCACTGATTTGCTGTGCTGCTTGTTCTTTTGAGGATTAGCCGTTATTATTTACGCATAGAGCGCATGGACTGGAGCAAATGATACCAGAATACTATTGGGAACGTTCTACGTGCGGCCACAGATTCCGTAACCGCGCTGCAGCTTTTCAAGCTTTTCACGAAAAGGCCGAATCTCGTATCCGAGAAGTTCAGTTTGGCGAGCTCCTTTCTGATGAAGACTGCAAAGTAGAAAAGGACCGGGATCAATTCAAATGTTACAGTCATTATAAGATGGTATTTCGGTGGAAGACATAGCGTTTCAATTTCAATGCTAGCATGTCTAACTTGAGGCACTAGCAGCCCCATCTCAAACTGTATGGACAAATTATTCATTATAGAAAGTCATTAGTGATATAGCAAAGCATAAGGTAACTCTCATCGATTCAGAAGCCAAATTAAAGGGTACGTGAAACTCTCCCATCGAGTTATATTGTGCTTCGAGAGCATTAAACGCCGTTTCATGCTCGGCGTTAAGTAGTTGCCGAAGGAAGAAGAGACATATGCATAAAACTTTCACAAATAACCTCATTTTATGCTACATTATGAAGTTAGATAGTATTTGTCAAACATTTTGTAAAGAGTAGAATTTAATCCGGTTATTCATCATTGCGTTTGCGTTCCAAATCCTCGAATTCCTTCACCAAACGACCATTCCGTGGGTAAAGCATACGGTTCGCTTATCTCCACACCGTCTGCTGTCACCTTGGCTCGTTGTATTCTATTCAATGTTTTACATTCCCGATAGAATAATATTTTCATACAAGTGTTTAAAATTTCGATTGCTTCTGCTTCCGTAAGAATGCCCTCGCGACCTTCGACAGCGTTACGAAGGATAGGTTGTGCAAAATATGCGCCAAGGCCTGTTGCAACTATGGAAGATTGATACGTTGTACCGAGCAAGTCAACGTAACCCAGGAACCTATGTATCGAGAAAGGGTGAGATGAAACGTGTCGAGCAAATTCGATACTTTAGTGATGTAGGCATACCTTTCGCCATTGTTATATCCTCCGACAACATATGTATTCCATAATGGATCCAATTTTGATCTTCTATGATACAAGACACGACTTAAATATTCATATATATGTGGAGTTGATAATACATGATCATCGTTGGTGTAGTATTCCTTTATCCTAAACATTCCAATCGCATTGTATTTCAGTCACGTATGTTGTAGTTTTATTATTACTGTTAATATTAACCGCTTCCCAGATCACTTACATGAGCGAATCCAACATATGTTTTGTATGTTGGAAATCAGACATATCTCCAGCGGCGCCAAGCACTGTAAAATTGCCAACAGGATATATTCTCGACTCGTTTCTGTATCGAGCAAGTTGACCCCAGGAACCTAAGATTCACACTCGTGCTTTAGTTCTCAATTAAGCGGTTCCGATCAAACCGCCCAAAATTCCTATTCAACAATTACCTAGGGTATCAGCAGCAATCATCACACCGTCCTGGTATTCTAAACCGAGGACGGTAGAACCCATAACCAAAGGTTTTCTGTGAAATTTATCCTTAGTCAATCGCTATTCAACACTCGTGGACATATTGATATCCTTGTATTCACTCACCGAGTACATTTTGTAAAATCGCCAATTGCATGATTCGCGTTTGTTGGATTACTGTCGTAAGGGTTAAACAAGTCAGAGAAACGGTCGAAGTTTCCAGAGAATCGATCCATGGTCTTCGTCCGAGTTGGGAAATGGAGAATAAAAAATGGAAGTTGCGCAATACGAGTAAACGTCATCTGACTGTTGATTGGATCAACGCGCCACACAGAATGTTAATACCTATTAACAAACCTAGAAAATTGTTAAAATAGAGAAAATTTTATCTTCGTTTTAATCTGTCACATTTATCAAGTATACTAATACTAATACTAATTATAATACACTAAACTTGGTCAAGTTAAAAAGGCAACTAATGTTGTTCACGAATTAAGCTAAAAACATCAGGACGGTGATAAATCGCTTTTCATTAGGAAGAACAATAAATATTAATCATCGCTAAAACTTTGGACTCCGAGATACTCTTATTTGCGAGAATTTCACATTTGACGTGGGGTTTTATTAAATGATTATATAGAATATACACAGTTTCGAACTCAAATAACTAAACAAATACCCTTTTCTCCTCTCTCCTAATCTTCCTCTCACCGTCACTATTAATTAAACAAAAGTCTACAGCCATTGCATCCAAGTGAAATCCATCAATGCGAGATTCTGCGGATTAGTGGCCTTTGCAATTAACTCGAGAATTCCATGATTAACAACAACCTTCGGATCCTTTGGAGGCTAACGAAATGCAGAAATATTATTAGTACATTGATTGTATGCGTAGCCGCAAAGCCATAATCAGTAACAATGAACCGCATCAGTCACCTTCTCTCGAATGTCTTTACATGACAATTCACGAGCCCTCTGTACTATTACGTTTACGTTTGTAGCAATTTTCTGCTTTAATTGAACTTCGGTGCATTGCTTCTGATTCATGAAAAACCACGCTGCTACTTCGTCTCGTACAAATATACTTAAATATTGACTCAAATCAAACTATAATATTAACGCCGTCAGTACTAAACCACAACGCACAATTTCATAGACAACCTATATTTCTAAATACAATACCTCTGGATCGATAAGGCTTTGTCCGATAGCCATCAGCGAGCTGGCGAAGACGCCCTCTACTCCAATGGGAGTCATAAAGTTTTGCAAATTGCGTGTAAGTCTGAATGGCACAGTTTCATGTGTTGTCATCAATGGCGTCACAGCCAGTACTATAGGGCGAATAGAGAGTTAATACAAATGCAGACATAAACGATCAGTAGCTGTTCGTATTCACCATAATTTGCCATGTTCGGTGTCAAGTCCGTCGTCCATATGTTTCCTGTATTCGTTGAGATAATAAATTTAGGCGGATGTCGTTGTCCAATGCCCATCGTATATGTCATAAACGCAACTGATGCCATTTGCTTAGTGAATTGCTTTCTCAGCATCCACAAATCAGAATGCGATTTCATACATCGTGAAAGGTATTTCGATAGTATATCGGGTGGAATAAACTTGGCGGCAATATCTTCCACAACTTCCAATCCTTGGTTAGTTAATTGGACGCTACCCTAATATCGGAAAGTAGGAAATATATGTTAACGCCTCAATGTTAGAACTTGGTGAGCTTTACCTAACACTGTCTAATATCACTATGCAAACTGTTATTTTGCTTGAAAGGTAAGCGTCTAAATTCTCTTTTTACTGATAGTGATGTACTATTAGCATAAGCAAATGATATTCCAAACACACCTGATTGTTTTGAGGTATATTCCTTCTCATCCTGCTAGCATAATAGAAAAGTATCTCGTCCTTTCTAATACCATGAGTATCACAATAATCCTCATATACATCTTGCAACGACACATACGAAGCATCGTCCTCAATTATTCTTAATTGAGGAGCCAATGGTACGATCAACGGAACGTGGAAGAACAACTCCCGCCTCCTACTTTCTTTCTTCCTTGCCAATACACTGTTCAATATTCTGAACAATTGTATAATTTTCTCCTCCCGTCTACAGTGTTTTGTCACTGGTTGCTGAACAGCAAACGGATGTAGGCTACCGTCATATCCTCGGAATGTGAGTCTACGGTAGCACCATCCATGTGATCTGATTGAATCTACCTCAGGCATGACACGCTCAATACGAATAAAGTCGTTGTTATTATGATCGCGAAGGAGAAGATATTGTCCAGGCATATCTATTTCATCGAATTTTTGATGTTGGAGTTCGGCAAGATAATTGGAAAAATGTTCGAGGTGATGTTTACGATGTCTACTATCGAGCGTTGTCTCAATTCTGTCTCGCAATTTACGAAGGCTTTCCACGTATTGGAAAAGATCAGGCTTACTCTGAATAAATTCTTCACGGAACGCTTTCTACAAAGACAAGCAAAACATTCAGCAAAAAATCGGCAAAAAAAGAGAATAGCAAAATTTTTCCTATAATCACAAGTCGCATACTTGAAAATGACCAGGAGGAAGACTATTAGCAAACCGTTTGATATTATCTTCTGTTGCTTTACTTAACGCTGTTTCATCCATTCCCTTACTAACTCTTCCCGTAATTTGCTATTGAAAGAAGAAGAGTTACTAACGTTGTTAACAGATAAAGTAGTTAGATTAAACATTTGTCTTTGTCTGCTAAATTGCCGTTACCTGCACGCCATCATTAAACAGAGCTACAATTAATCTATAAATATCTTCATCGGAAGTAGACCTCAGCCTTACTCGGATATGTTCAACCATACTCTCAAGTGTTAAAGACAAGGAAGGATAAGTTGACTTTAAGGCTGACATTATGTCTTCCACGTGTTCCCAAGGCTGCCTATTGACATTCGGCTTTTGCTGTTGCTGCTGCTGCTGCTGCTGCTGCTGCTGCTGCTGTTGTTGTTGTTGTTGTTGTTGTTGTTGTTGTTGTTGTTGTTGTTGTTGTTGTTGTTGCTGCTGCTGCTGTTGCTGTTGTTGTTGTTGTTGTTGTTGCTGTTGTTGTGATGATGATGGTGGTGGTTGCTGACTTGTTTGCCCTGGTACTGAATGAGGCGTCTGAGGTGTCTGTGATGCAACGGGACTGGCTTGATTGAGATTCACTGTGTGTGGACTCATTGGATTAGGACTACTCTGCGTGCTTGGAGCTGGTATTACTATCCCATCGTTGCCATTGGATGGTCCGGGTGTTGTTGGGTTGGGAGTTGCTGGAGTATTAGGAACAGATGTGGAAGCGGACGTGGATGCCGTGGATTGAGCAGAACGTTGAGCTGAATGATTTTGCAATTTATTTGCGTGTTCTTCTCTGCACGCTCTTAAGTGAAAATAGAGAGCCTTTTGATAAAGTCAAAAATTATATTTAGTTCGTGCACATTGGTGTCTTAATCAATGACATAACTTTTTACTTACTTGAGGATATTGTTTGGCTATTTTCGTTAGTATATAGCGTGCTTGACGTGCTTCTTTGTGCTGTAGACAAACGATCAACTGTGGTATGAATGTAATCCAATACCATGTTGGTACGTCTCCCTTACTAACATAGGATTCAAATACTGTTGCTAATGTTCCTTGAGTATCGTCAGTAGCTAATAGCCACAGTATACGAAGTAATAATTTCCTTGACTTGTGGTTGTTATACAACCCAGCAGCTTGCAAGTAACAACTCAGTGCATTGGTTGCATGAGATATATCGTTCGGTTCTTGTTGATATTTTCTATCGTTGTGATGTCCCCACGCTGCCCATGCCTTAGACAGACGGAAATCAACCTGAACTGCTGTTGCAAAGCTCGAGTTTGCTTCCTGGTCTTTATTCATTTTAGCAAGTATCATTCCTTTCAAAGTGTGAAATTCGGCCTTCTGCTGATGACCAAAATAATTGAGATTTGTATTGTTTATCACATCGAGTGCAAGGGGAAGTTCATTTGTATTGTGATAATGGCATTTTGTTTGCTCTCTTAGTTTTAAAAACGCTTCTTGTATTTCGATATTAGGTAAAGAGTAAATTTGCTGTAAAAAGCTTACGCAAACTTCAGAAAGTGCATGCTTTCTAGCAACGTGTGCGAATCTATTGATTATCCAAGCAGTTTCATGATGGCCTCTGAATGCGAAATTATTATTAGATGTCGAGTTGCCTGTGGATTGTTGATATGGTTGATAAGCACGATTAACCATTCTGAATATGTGTTTGCGCCATGCCACTAAATCGCTCCAAATGTTAATATCCTCCCATACATTAGGTAACCTTTCTCTCCAGCCTTGAAACACTGATTTCATCTCAAATGCCTTAGCTTCTGCATTCGAACTACTCAGATTATTCAGAGTCGTGAGTAGCTTATTCGCATCTTCCAGTTCAATATACTGTTGGAATATTTGTAACAAAGGAATGTGACTTTGTGATATGATTCCAGGGAGTGAATGCCACTTGCGTAAGGTCAGCTGAAGCATCTCATCACATGCCTTCTTAAACACATCTGTATTCTTATCCTGTTGAGCATTCACGAATGCTAGGAAGGATTCAAAAACTTTCCCTCTAGGAGTAGGCTCATGAGATATTTGTTGTATTGTATGTTCAATAAACTTTACTTCATCCATCCAGTCATGTAGACGCCATTCGCATTCAAGTATTAGATCCGCGTTGTTCTCATTCTTCGCATAATCTAAAAGAATGTCCCACTGTTGTAATCTCTCAGCACATGATAGCCAATGCTCTTCCCATAGAAGATACTCGGGTTCAGTAAGTTGCGACCCACCAGATCGACTTTTATTCTGAGCAAGTCCATATGCCAGTTGTGCTTCTAACCACATCCCACATTGCTCATATGAGATAGCCGCGCTCGTCTCTGCATGTAAAGACCTCTGGCGCCATAAACCAGCGTACATGTCATCTTCGGATAATGTGGCATATAAATCGGCCAATGCATCTAATGTACCATCCTTGAATTTGTCCTCGTCTCGATGGGGAGCGTTTGTATGCTGTTGTAAAAGCTCTAACGCTGTATGCCATGCGCAAAAAGTCCTCCCAATATATTTGATTAAATGAGGTGGTAACTTCATAGGTGGCACGCACCGAGATACACCATCCAACAGTGCTTGAACACAGTTAGGACGCATATCGGCCTGCTTTATATGATACTCTTTAGAAAGCAGAGATATCATATTCTTTGTCAAATCTTGTCTATCCTTGTGAGTTATAATTCCCGTACACGACGGGAACAGGTCAATCCATAATTGACAAGCGAGTTGGCTATCCAAATGGTGAAGTTGTGTTATCGGTCTAATGAGATCTCTTGCTTCTATATTAGCCAATTTATGTATAAACTCAAGATGACTATGAAACAGTTCCGTGACTTTAGAATCTACAACAGTTGATAACTCAGCGGAGATGAGATTAGAATATATTGTGGTGATAGGTTTAGTTTGTAATCCAGTGGCAGGTGGTCTAATTTTAGTCTCTGATATGGCAGCACCAAGAAGAAGATCTAATGCTTGATGAAGCCAAAAATGAGCACCAAGAGATTCCCAATTTTGAACGCTGACTATATAATTCAGACGGGTATACAAATTCCTTTCCATGCTGTTATCAAATATATCCATAAATCGATTACGAATGGCAGGCTTGTTACTGCGAGTACCCATCAAGAATGCTTGCTCAAGCTTTTTCGTGAGATCAGTTCTGAAAAACAATGGATCACTATAGATGGATATTACAAGATCTAAGTATTCTTCCAATAATGTCTTATCTTCTAAAGACTCAAAAGACATCATCTTCATTAAAATCTTAGCTTTCTCTTTCATGGTAGGTAAAGTATCCGTTTTTTTAATAATCCATTGCTTCGCCATCTCAAATATGGCTCGAGCTAATACGTTATCCTTAATTTTATCAATCAATTGACAAAGTACTTGCACAAAGTTAGCCCGTTGTTCGAGAGATAGCGAAGGTATTCGCGAATTGACTATTTGCAATGCCATTGTCAATATTTCAACATGCGTCACTTCTTTTGACTGAGGAGCTGTGCCGTGGATATGTTCTTTGGCAAACTTCTGAACTACTTGGATGAGGTTTGGCAAGAAATTATCGATATTCGTTAAATGTTTACTACCGACAGCTTTAACAAGCATTAAAGCTGTAAATACACTTGATCCAGAATAGTTGAGCGCATCTTGAATTGTTTTTTCAACTAAAGTTGTAAATGCTTCGATTTCACTGTCTACTGTTGCCGATTCATCTACATCTGGTAATGCTTTGTAGACATGCGCTAACACTGGGTAAAGGCTTTTTTGTACCTTTGCCTTATCACTAGTTATAGATTTTTCTAGCAATTTATGAAGTTGACCAATATTCGTTATAATCCAGTCAGATGTCTTTCGTTCCAGTATTACATTCAGCACCTCCAATGCGTTGCAATAAGCAGCTTCATTCACTATTTCCGGAAGCATCAATGTCCTTTCAAAATAATCCAATTTGATGTTCACTTCTGGCCAATATTCCGGTTGCAGGAATTCCTTTACAAGTTCGAGCGCTCTCTTAGATAATGCCGACTTACTATTCGTCGGCTCGTTTGCCAGGCACACAAATCGCACAAGGTAACAAACAACACTCTCGCGCAAATTACCACTCAATGTGTATTCAATATTTGTATCAACAGATAATGCTCTTATGTCTCCTCCAATTTCCACTTGTTGTCTCTTCCGTGGTGATTCCAAATCGAACTCTAATCGGCGTTTCTCCGGACTACCAATAGAAGCAATTGGCGTTGAAGTTGCACTGATGTCGTGCTTTCGATGCTCTGATATTCGTTTACGCTCCCATTTGAGTATCAAATCAGACAGATCTATGGTTAATAATTTAGTTTCAGGAGTTGCATTCGCTAAAAGTCCCAGACGAGTCAAAGTTCCAACAATCTGAGGCATAAAGTGCTCTCTGCTGTCATAAAACAAATCGGGATGTCGAACGAGCAGTTGGTAGACGTTGACCAACTGCGATACGCTATATCCATCTTCCATAAGCACTTTTTTGGTTAATGCTGCCCATGTTGGGAACTTACGACGAGAACTACTGCGTGAACTGTCACTATGATCAATGCGCAACGGAAGAACAGGAGTAATGATATCCAAAGCCTGCCTTACTAAACCCCTAGCTTCAAGTTGAGATGCTCGTAATAATGCTTGATATGCTTGTTTAGGAAATTTCAAAGGGGTCTCGTACGCAGCTATGAATCTTGCAATAAGAACGTATGCAGAGTATTTCGCAGTAATGTCGTCCACCTTCACTTGATTCCATCCAAATTTGAAGAGATCTTTTTTCACGTTTTCAAGGAGATGTGATGCATTTTGCACAAGAAGCGTTGATAATTGAAGCAATTCAATTCGTAGCGTATCTTCCATTTGCGAATCGTTGGCTCTAGGCCCCCATATGGATCGATGGAGCCTTTCAATAACTGGTCCGGCTAGTATATGTTCGTATTCCAGAGCGCCGCGTGCAAAGGCAACCATTAGTATTGGGTTGGCAATCATACGCGCCGCCTGGGTTTTTGTTATCTGAGGAATGAACTGATCCTCGATAACATCCAGAAATTTATCTAGAATGTCTCTTTTTTTAGTCGGATCATAAGTTAGAGCGACTTCATGGAAAAACTTCTTCAGAAAAGTGTAGTCAACGAGACTCTCATGGCAGAATGCTGTCGTTAAGTCGAAAAGTAAATCAATGTCATCTGAGTTCTGTTTCAGATAGATGACGAATATCTCGACCAGAAAACGTGCTTCTCTAATCTTGGGTAAACGAAGCGATATCTCCAGCTTTGCCTTCTCGAACCGTTCATTACTCTTCCAATACGATTTTAAACCCTCAATAATAGGTTTAGTTTGCTCCTCCGCAAGCCACTCTGGATGGAACTCTGCAATTTTTCTTACAATGAGAATGAGTTGCAACTTTGCTTCATCCGGATCTTTAACTTCTGGATCTAATGTCTTTTCTTTTAATTTCGCCTGATTTACCATAATCTCCTCGCGAAGTTTCTCTGCATTAGGTGCTCCGATCAAGTTTAAAAAAAGTCGACTATGTTTCTCGTTACTCAATCTATCATAGAAATAATCCGTTGCCTCTGTTGAATATCTGTTTAAAAATTTAATTAACGGCTCTCTAAATGGACTGGAAGAAGACCGACGCAATTGTTCCTCCAGATCAAGAACTATAGTAACAAGCTCGTCCAGAAATACATTGGCCGCTGGTGGTAGAAGATGGAAGACATTAAGAATAGCCACAATAATCTTTATAGGCTCACTTTCGGTGAGAGGCTTTGTTGCAGCTTCTTGAAGTGTTCTCGGCTCTGCCCACAAACGTAGATGATCAAGTAATTTCTTTCCGATTTCTACTTTAAAATAGTTTTTGAGTAATTCTAATAGACGTGCTAAACCCTCCAGTCCAGCAACTGTCAACTTCTTGTGATCGGAAAGATTTACTAGAATAGGTCGCAATCCAGCCTGTAAAAGTTCCTTCGGTAACTTATGTTGTTGTTGTATTACTTGTTGCAAGCCTTTATTTGCGACTTCAACTATTTCAGGATACTTGGAATATAGCGATTTGAAGAATACACCAATGATACGCGCTCGCGTGTTCGGTTGTGGAGGTAAAACCAGTTCAGCACATTGCATTACAGCCGAGAGTAATTTAATGCAAACAATACGCAAGTTATTGAGAGAAGTTACATTCTTAAATGGCGGGGTCCGACCTTGGAGAGGTTGTTCTTCAGTGTCCGCTAGATGTAAAACTTCGTTGAGCAAAGTATTAAGATCCTCGGTAAATTCTAGCAATGGCGGTCGCAGCGTTAGGCAGTAAGTGACGCAATCAAGAATACCAATTTGCATTTGAAGAGGTAAAGCGCGTAGTGGTTTCTGAAATATGGACTTTAATAGATGATCCTTAACTGGTTTCAACAATTCTGTAACGTCTGTATTCATCATCTCCGCCAGTTTTTTTAATGCTGACTGCATACCTTCCCTTACAGCTGCGGTTGCATTAGATAATTCAGGTATTAGCGTGACGGTAAGTTTTTGTAGTTTTTGCTTCCGTTCTTCCGGATCAATGTCAACGGTATTCTCTGGGCGATGACACACTTCCAAAACTTTCAACAATGCTCTATTAGCCTCCTCGACATTACTAGTAGCAAAATCCGGAGAGACATCTTTAAGAATAAAAATCAAAGATTTAACGAATTCCAGTTCGTGATCCAACATCCAGCGAGTTCCAATATTAACTTCAGAGCTCAAAATGTAGACTCCATGACAGCCTCCCCTCTTTCGGAAAGATTCCTGCCTGTAACAACCAGAACTGAACCTAGAGGCAAGAAGATGAAATAAGGGAAAAGAGCGTATAGCTTCCCTTGATCC
This sequence comes from Paraglomus brasilianum, assembly GCA_910592345.1. NCBI lineage: Eukaryota > Fungi > Glomeromycota > Glomeromycetes > Paraglomerales > Paraglomeraceae > Paraglomus > Paraglomus brasilianum. The sequence goes on from CAJVPI010000035.1 coordinate 27,310, forward strand.
TACAATCAGCAAGCAAGTCTCGTACATTAATTTCAGTGCTGAAGCAGCCAAGTCTTGTAGTCGTTTGTCTTCTGAAGACATCACGTCAACCAACGCCTCAACAATTACTTTTGACTCGAGATTATAACTCTTGGTCTTTTGCTCAAGGTTAATTTGGCTAGCTTTTCTTTCTCGCGCGCGCCTGTAGTCTATTGCATCACCTATTTCTAGCATTGCAAAGTGTCGAATAAGATTTTCCAAAAACGGCCACGCTCTATCCTTCAGCTCAGGTATCGCTGCCGCGGTAAATAAGGCACAAATAACTTTTCGCAGGGTCTCCTCTTGTACAACTCGTCTTTTTAATGCTAGTCTGTGACCCTCTGATATTGACCTCTCAGATGTAGATGTCTCTCGAGGGCGACTAGATTCAGCATGTCCATCAATGTCCATTTTATTATCATTAGTACTTGTTTCTACATTCGTATTGTCTACCGATGCAGTCTCAATCTCAGCTGCCAACAATTGCTTTTGCACGCATTCTGTTATCAGTTCTCCAATATTTTCAGGTCCTCCGTCCAGATTAAGAAGCAACGGTATTGTTCCAGCTACGAATTTGTAAGCCTCTTCTCGATAAAATGCCGATGAGTTTGGATCTTGTAGAGTGCTCGCTGAAAGCGACAAACACTCGTCTAATGGAAGTGTAATTGACGGTGCATGTGGATCAAAATGAATAAGCGTTTCAAGTCCATTTATTGGAGGGTTCCTGTTAGCAAGCTGTGGTGGATCTTTAAACATCCTTCGATTACGTCCTCCTAATTTACCAAGAATACGAGTAGTCGTAATACTATGTAACTTATTCTGTTGCGTTGGTTTGAGACGAGTCCACAAAGCCTTCATTAAATCGTTCATAAATGGTGCCATAATAGGATCTAATAATGAAGGTGTTACATTGTCTATACAAAGCTCAAGTATTCGAAGGCCTTGCGTGACCAAATCCTGATGTGATTGGAGAGCGAATACTAATGGCCGCATCAAATATCCAAGGTAAGGTAACAAGACACTCAATCGAACAGGTACAGTAAGACACAACTCCACAAAGAGATCTCGCATTTTTCTTGAAGGTGTGAGCGATAAATTGTGATTGAGACCTTCCAACACCATCTGTAGGAGTGGAAGCACCTCCTTGTAAAGCATTTCGTATTTGCCCCCGCCGATACCTCTGAACAGTGACTTGAGTAGAATAAAATAATTGATCGGTTCCTTGGCACTAGCTGAGAGCTTCATGCATGTAATAATAATGTTGGCGAGATGAGGATGGAGTACTCGTTCGAGAGCGTCTGGATATGCATTTCCAGCAAAGAACACGGCTCTAAATAACCGTAGCATGACATGAGCACGCACGGGGTCTGATTCTCCCAACTCATCCATCCTATCTACGAGGAATCGAAGCAAGAGTCCAGCAAAGTGCTCAACAGTATCTCCCTGAGCAAGAAAATATTGCGGAATTTGAAGAAGTGCTGGATTCTGTATCATAGCATCATAGAAAAACTCCAGTTGTGATGATATGATTTCCTGAAAAACAGCCGAATCAATTGAAATAAAAAGGCTAGCGAAAATCTCAATGGCTTCTTTGGCTCTTGTGAAGTGCGGCATTCTAACTGATTGCTCTAATAGCTGAATTCTGTCTAATTGTTGAAATAACTCGGGAAAATTAATGTCCATAGTGGAATACTCGAACGATTTTATGCCTTCTCGGAATAGTTTTATAAGAATATCGACTTCTTCCTGTGAGAATCCACGTGTGACTGTATTGGATGGTTGACCATTACTCGATTGTGTCTGAGACTGCTGTGATTGCTGTTGCGGCTGTGGATTGCAATTTTTAAGATTAGGTACAATTCTCACCATCTTTACAAGATGTCTGATTAAAACCCATTTTTCTTGAATGGAACAATACTTTCGAGTTAGCCAATTGAGACATTTTCAAAAATGAAAAGACACAATATCATTTAAATACGTAAGATTTTACCATTTACGGTTTCATGCAAAGATTCCCCGGATAGTGCTAATAAAGCAGGAGTCGTGGGATGTGTGTTTATAGGCCGAGCGGCATCAAAGTCGAAATCATCTACTGGGGGTTTTGCAATTCCACTTAATTTCTTTCTCTGCTGTACTTTACGCATATCAACTAAAGTATGGTTCAGCGTCTCAAATTTGTTGGCGAGAGTATCTAGTATACGCGTGAGCAAATCACGCGCTAAACAATAGACAGGGTATTAATATCATGTTCTGTACAAGTACCAATATCTCTATTGATTATTTTCATTTACCTTCATTCTTGTCTGGAATGTTAACAATACATTCAATGACATTAAAGAGAAGTATTGTGCACATGGTTTGAATAGTTGTGGCTAATGTCGGGTCGTGTAAGTTACGCGAATATATGTGAACAGTCCGCGCTAATTGTGCAGGAGTCAATTCTTGACGGACATGATGTACTACATCTGCTAACATACTGTATGCTAATGGTCTATTTTGCGAATAAAGCTCGTGATGTAAGATAAACGCATGATATCGTATGAATACGTTTGATCATTTACCTTAACGTTTCGCTAGACGTGACGCCAGTACCTATCAATACTTTTTCATTCAGCAGAATATCAACTTTACTCAGGAAACTACCTCTGAATGCTGTTGAGAGAATGTGACGTGTCGCCACCAGCAACTCCTATGCACAAACGTTGTGAGTTAATTCTCGCTCTGATATAGAAAAGCCACTTTATAAATACCTTTCTTGTTCCTGACGCTTCTGGCGGACAATTTTGTAACAGCCGTATTACAAATTCGGGAATGTCATCGCTATATTGCTCCAATTCACGTTCACATCCACGCAAAATGTATGCCAGAAAAGACAGCGTCTAAAGTTGATCGGAGGCAGTCAGTTCACGTGGCGCATATTTCGAAAGAAAAGTCGTCGTACTAATCAAATCATAATTACCTTAACTTGAGCAACAATAAATTCCGTGTATTTGACTCGATCCCTTATACCTGGAGCAACTCCAACAAAGATCTCATTCCTCGCCCTCGCCGCTTCTTGAGCTTCTGCCTGAGGACGGGCTTGCAACTTCAATGTCTAGCGAAATACGGAATTATCAACTTATTATTAATTATCATAACTCTATTGGCATTAACATTCAACGATCTGTCCCTTCATTTTCAACTGAGAACTTCGATTCGCGTTACCTTAATTATTAAGGGAACAAACTGTTGTATGTCCGTATTCAATCCCTGTCTGTGAGGTTGAAAGAGCAGTACCACCATTATCGGACATTCTGCGAGTACTTTGAAGCTATGTAAGCTTTTGGCAAGAGTTTTGCTAGGCGTCATTTCTGATGTGTCTGATACGGGAGAACTTGGACGGGGCGAACCCGGAAACGGCATTATTGATGCATGGCTTGGCTAATCAAATAACGAATGTATGAGGGGGGGAAAATAGTGACTTGATATCTTACAAAAGATATAATGCATTATCAAGCAAATTAGGATGCTTACGGTACTCCCACTTGGTGTGGATGCTACATCAAACGAATCCCGTACTGTCTGCTCCATGTTCCTGTACATATCCATGACAATATCTAGGAAAGGCGGCACTTGCTCCTCAAGCATATTCTTGTAGTTTCTGTGCAAATCAATAATGATCTTCAAGCATATAACAGCGTTATCTTCATTTTCTATTCGTAATAACTTCATTACTGTTTGAAGTAGTTCCCGAGCTTGCAGAGAGTCTGGCTGTTGCAATCTGTGAAGAATCTCTAGTATAACGTTCCGTAGTTTCTATGGAGGCCGAGTTCAATTAGACCAGAACAATAAAAGACAAAAAAACTTGTGAATTGTTGTGACGTTCACTCTTACCTGTTGTGGGTCATTATTATTAAACACCGGTTGGCCTTCATTTAGAATCTTGTAGAAAACTGGCATCAAAACTTGCAAAAATCTCGCATAATCAGCACTTTGAAATATTTCCACGGAATCTCTTAGCTCCGTTGCTATCTGATATTTTAGTTTGTAATCTTGAAATAGAATGATTCGTGTAAGCCTGCAACATAACAGCTGAGTTGATTTGAATCGCAATGCTACTTGTATGAATGAATCAGAGTCCTAATCGACGCAGAAACGCACCTAGCTTGCTGTCGGACAACCGTGCGGCATACACTTCGCAGTCAGGAACGTTCGATCCGGCCATGTTTAGGATATAAATAATATACAATTTTGTTACTTCGGACTACTTACAAGGGACAGAGAAATGTGTGTTCAACCAAGATTTTACGTGCTTTAATAGTTATGTTAATTTTCCAAATTACCATTGCTGGCAGAATTCGAGACAATCGTCATCGATCAATGCCCAATTAGGAGACAGATGCACCGTTGAGAAATACCAAGTTTGTTTAGACTATAACCCAACCAATAATAATAATACCTGGACTTGATCAAACAAACGAAATTCTTGTCACAAAGAGAGCAAACTTCATAATGTCTCAAATGGAGATAGATCTACCAGAAAAAGGACAACAAAGCCTCACATTCTCTCTTGATAGTATCCTTTATTTGATTAAAATCACAATGGTAGTTGCTAAAAATTATTCTTTAACTAATTCACTGTTTTAGTCTTGACGGTTATAAATGAAGCGAGAAACACACACGGTCTACGTCACCAGGACTATCAGCGGTATAGGTAGATAGATTAGATTAGTGATGCTCAGCTGAGGAAGAATTCGAATGATTTATGACTCAAATTGAACAAACGGATCATTATTAAAACGCTCAGAAAATACTGTGCGGCAAAACTCCATCGCCTCCGCATAAAACTACACTTTACTCAAGGGAGTCGATCGAGAGCATTTCAAAAGAAAGAAGTTACAGGAGAAAATCTCACCGATGCCAGGTATGTAGTAATATTTAACAACTCGGATTACCAGTCAGAATAACTCCCAATTTGAATAATGCTTTTAATATACCATCATTATAGATTTCTTGATATCCTCCTCTTCGACACTGAACGTGCCTGGAGTTACGCTATGGAATTGAAACACGAGAGTAGATCGAGCGGTGATACACGGAAGAAACATCATCTAATCAAGCGACTGAAGAAAGCGGCGAAATCTTCTGGAGCATTGGAAAAAATTTGCCTAATGGACGCTCGAAAAGTTGACACAAAGACCGCACTTGAGGCTCAGGTTTGTACAGTGGTTGTAATGACTAATAATTGGAAACGAGACTAAGATTCTTTGTCTATGTCGAGTATAGGCTTATTCTGCATTAATGTCCGGCTACTTATTCTTTGAGAAGCAAGATTGGCAAGCTGCTTTAGACAAGTTTGCGGCAGCTAGGTATGGACCAGCAAATTTTTTCAGTCATCTCAGTTGGAAAGATTGCTAACTGCATTGTAGGACTATATGTGAAAAACTCTCGGCGGCTGGCACGTCCCATCAGGAGGCACTCTGCCAGTCGACTATCGATGATATTGATCCAAACATTCGTTATTGTGCTTACAAGCTAAGCCTTGGTTCGGGTACTACTACTGATGTTGAGGATCTTGTCAAGATTACTGTTAGAAAGAATAAGGGCGTGGGTTTGGATCTTCTTGAAGCACAGATTGAGGTGAGACTTGTCCACGGCCAAAGTTTTCATTTTTAGATGGTATATTGACATTTAATCTGTTCTATAGGACGTGCTTTCTCAATCACGCCGGGAGAAGGCCGCATCACTGACGTCTATATCTTGGAGGAATCGTGTCGTACCACTTAAGAATGCTGATATGGCTGTCTGCATTCTTCGAGCTCAAGAAGTTACGAAAGATTTGGAGAATGCACCTGAATCCGCAGATGATACTGCCAGAATAGAGCTATTTGACAAAGTTCTCGAGGCTTACGGCGATGCAGAACGTGTTGCCAAGAATGCCGTGAAGGAAGACTCTGTAAGGCAAACTGATTCCTGCTGACATCTGTTTGGGATGCATTTTCCAGGTCTTGTGACTAATGCCTTTATTTTTACAGGACGCGTCTGCAAGAGTTAGATCTTCCAAATCTGAGCAGAATACCATGAATCTTAATTTTGTGTACACATATGTTGCATATAATTATCTTTTGAGGAGAGTTCAGAGAAACTTGATGCTTATTGAGTCTTCCAAACATCAGCTAAAGCAAGAGGGAACGGAGCTTGGAAAATTTATTGGTGGTAAATATCAGGAAATTGTCAAATTATACGATAACATATTACAGGTAAGAAGGAAACTCAGTAGATCACGACTATTGATAACGTCATTAACTAGGTAATATATTTCAATAATCGGAATACATCAGACTTGATGTATACTTACTACTTTGACATGAAACACTAGACAATCATATTATATATAGGCAAAAGGCCATTGCAATACATATCAAATCAACGCCTGGCTATAAAGAATTGAACGCTCCCTCAATTAACATTTTCTAGAGCATAAACGAGATCAAGGAGCTCCCAGGCGTGCTAGAAAATCCATCACTGGAACAAGAAATTGATGTCAAAATATGGTACTTCAAAGCGTGGAGGTGAGTGTTAGTCGCCCAGTCGCCTCTATTTTTATGGTAGATTCCTAATAAGCCGTTCCCATTAGAACATATTATGTCGCATCAGCATACTCAGCGGCACAGGAAATAGCTGAAGCAGTTCTATTGTACGAGCGAGCAAATGAAGAGTACATTACTCAAGCAAGAGCCCAGTTACTCTCCGTAAAAGCCGACAAGGATGATATTTTAACTATCACTAACAAAGATATCAATTCACTGGAAGAGACGTTAAGAGTTGAGAAATTGAAGGCTAGAGCAGCCTGGCATCTTGCACATAGTGAAGATATAGAGGCGAAATTCGACAAACTAAGCGTTGACGGAGAAACAAAAGTTTATAATGAGGTATACATATGTGTCTGCTGTTGCATATTAAAGGAAATATTGAACCCTACTGATTTATTTTTCCTTATAATTCCAGCCATTATGTAATTGCTTGGATACATATCCTACAAATATTTCTCTTCACAGCCCAAATCTTGTTCCATTTCCTCCGGATGTCACTCCAATACCAGCAAAACCATTGTTATTTGACATTGCTTCCAATTACATTGAATACCCTCCCTCACTCTCTCAAAGGGCTGGAAGAAAACCCCAACAAACTGGAAGTAGGATTAGTTCACTTTTTGGTGGTATATGGGGTAGTAAAAATAGTTAACAGCGTACGCAGTATATTGTTATCCGACTGTTGTTTGGTATCCTTCCCATTATTGTTTTCCTTGATGATACAAATCAGCATGGCAGATAGCCAAAAGTGATTTAATAAATTAATACAAATATAAATAGACACATATTAGTGCTGAAATGGTTGTGTGATGTTTGTAGTCAAGTACCATTTAAGCCTGGCTGGACCTTAATATTAATATCCAAACCACTAGCAGATCTGCTACGCTGTGATTAAGGGCTCGAGCATCGTAACACGGGGCCGCCACAAGTGACGGTAGTATTACAGATCGCCCATCTTAAAGAAAGTGAGAGCGGAACAAATATCTTCAATGTTACTGTTACGGTGTCAAAGAGATCTTACACATTAATGAGTTTGAGCTCTCTTCGCATGCAATGCGTTCAAGAACCAATTGACGATGCTTTCTTGAAGGACACATCCGCTCGCGAAACAATTCTAAATCCTATAGAAATAGCAATCAAATTGTTATTCATAACGTTTGTTTTTTGTCTTTTTTATTTTCCATATAATATTCGAGAAACAATGCATATCTTAAGAAAAAAAGGCAATTAAAACAGAAAAGAGATTATAATACGTGATGTTTAAATGCATATTGATTGAACTAAAAAAAAAAAGTCGCAACAATAACATGACTTTATTTAACAATAGTCCACCATCAACTCGATTACATCTAGTCACCGCCTCTTCATCTGCAAATAAAAAAGCAAGTTAATTGTAGATATTGGAACGAGAAAAGCAACAGCATGTCTCTTATTCCCCCTTTAAACAGTGATAGACTTACTTGTCCACTAGCCGCCTGTCGTTGCTGGCCGAGAAAGGCTTTGGGAGCAGTCCCCCTTTGGAGAGAAACGTTATCGCGTTGAATAAGTCGCCCTATTCCAAACCATGCTGATACCATGAGTTGGTTCTCTAATGTGAGTTGAGCCTTGGCCTCTTCATAGTCACGCTACAGAATGTGAAATATTCGGTTCATTATCTAATACCTATATAAATGATCTGTAGTTGCAATGCAGATAAGCGTTAACGCTACCTTAAGTTGTTTAAATCTCTCCTCACTAGTTTCCTTTTCAACTTTGAAGGACTCCTCTATTGCCAAGTGGTTCTTTATTGCTTCGTCTTGACCAGCCATGACGTTTCTGAGTCGCTGAATCTTTTCTATGTTTGTTGTATTCTGAAGTTTACATTTCACTATTTCCGCCCTTAGCTCGTCTTCAGTACTATTTCCAAAGTTCTTCAGCAACGAGTCCAATTCCCTAAATAAAAGATAAAGTTATATAGATTCCAATACCAATGTAAATTCACAATTCATAATACTCCTTGGGTTCACGTACTCATATTTAGCTTTGAACGTCTCTTTCTCGGCCTCTATATCTTTGACTCTTTCATCAGTTGCAGCTGTAAAAGAAGAAAAACGACGAATTTAGAAAACGGGCTTCAGAAATTGTCCCATTATGTAGATTATTCTCTATATGCACGCGCCCCTCTGAGGGGACGCTATAACCAATTCTTATCTCTTGCCCGTAAACAAACTCATAAAGCTTGCACCCCATAATCGTTATGCCATTCAATAAATATTCGAGATAACTAGATTCAGAAAATGGCAAACATGCGCATAACGTACAATTAACTTTATATTCGGCGAGCTGTTTCTCAGCATTCTTTAATTTATATTCTGCTTCGAACAGTTGCTTCTTCAATTCCTTATTACTGTCATTAATGTCCATGCTTTGATATAAAAAATTGGAAACGGGTAAGTGAAGTTCAACCAGTCTGCCATCATTGATATGCAATAGTCTATAAAAAGCTTACCCAGCTCCGGACATAACTCTCGCAAGTTTACTTTCCAAGTCCAGTTTTTCAGTCTGGACTTTTTGATAATCCTAAACATAAATTAAACATACAATTACGCATCACGTATACCATACATATCAATAATAAAATACCTCAAGTATATTACCTTTTCGGATCTTTCCTTACTACGCATCGCATCGGCGAGTTGACGTTGTAAAATAATGATTTCTTGATCCTCATCTGCAGATTTACCCTTACTGCGCCAACTGCGGAGCTCCCGTTCCAGTTCATTGTTTTTCAACCTAAGTTGAGTCATAGTGGTGCCCGTTAGCGCATTAGCTAACTCACCTCCCATGACTGGTGCATCGATGTCATCTACTTCTTCTTCTTCCTTTTCATCAAGATTTAAGCGTTCACCTGTGAATCAAAGGCGATAATCGATTAAAAAATTTTTTTGCCATTTTCATCTGTAGTATGTAATATGTAAGAATAATTCCCACCACCAAATTCCAGTTCTCGTAATCTGTCTTCGAGAAGCTGTATTCTTTCATTGTCTCTGGATTTCTCCATTTCATATGCTTCAATTTTCGCTTTCATATTTTTATATTCGTATTCGTATTTGTTTCTAAGGCTGATTAACTCTTTATTCTTTTGTTCAAGTTCCTCAACTCTGTTCTTATAAGGTTCCAACTGCGCTTTAATCTTGTTCACTTTCCCAAACTCTTCTGTGATTGTGGCATTATGCTCAGCAAGCTGTCGGTTCTCCTCCTCTAGTGTCTACAAACAACAAATAATAAGTTGACACTCAAATTTATAAATTCTAACCAATATGATCATTTTAAATGTTGTTCGTTCACTTACCTTAAACATTCGTCGAAGATCCGCCCCCTCTTCCATTTTTTTCTTGTATTTTTCTATGACATTCTCGGCCTTTTTTAGCCTCTCCGTGCTGTGCCTGTTTTCATCCAACTGGTCTTTCAACCGTGCCGCTTCCTCTTCTTTGTAATGTAATTCTTCAACCTAATAAGTGATTATATACATGAGCAAGGATTGCGATAATGTACTTGAATGAATTATTATCAAGGGAAATCACCTTGCGAGTGAGCTCTGCAATAACGGCATTTTGACTTTCTAATAACATTTCGGCCTCGTGACGCCGTCCTTCGCTTGTATTTCTTTAGTAAGAAAGTCATAAGAAGGGGGAACGTTTGTTAGCATTAATAACGAGAGAATGACGAGAAATGAAAACATCGCAAATTCAACCTACATTTCTTGCCGGAGATTTTCTATCTCTGTCCTCATGAGAAAATCTGCTTTTCCACTATATGAAGATTGAGTCTGAGCTAGACTTATTTCTATGTCTTTTATTCGTTGCTTCAACTCATCTCTCTCGGCTTGTAGATCGTCCTTAAACATTCAGATGTATAGTCAGAACAGCCTCCTGATATGCTAACAAAAATCACCAGAGGCCTTACAAATTGGTCTCGTAATTGAGTGTGTTCTGCAATCAACGCTTGAAGGCTTCTCTCGAGCGCCTCTTTATCGCTCACGAGCTTATTACGTTCTTTGATATAGTTGGATGAATGTGTCCTAAAGTAAGCAGAAACTATTAATTACAATACTCGTGCGTAAAACCATTGCATAATCAACAAAGAATTTCGTGCTTGAATACATACGTGCTCTCTGAAGCGCCTACTGTATTCGGCTCGACTGACGATGAATCTTCCAACTTTTTCATAACCTACATAATTAACAAGCCACGTTGCTCATTAGAATAACATCGCAATAAACCGGCAGGCAGTTGTATTGTTTCATCTTGTCAATTCGTACCCCAGCGATTAAAACCATCAGCCCCTCTTGGGATGATGGTGAAAGTTTTTGAATCTTTTCAATGTAAATCGCTTTATTCTCATGACACACGGCCCAAGTCACAATTAACGAACACAATGCTATTGTCTCGGTAAGATTATTATCTGTAGCAATCGCATCAAAATCGGGCCGATCCAGCCCTTTAGTTGAGTGATCCAACTTCTCTTCATAGTGTCGTATGAGAAGTTTGTAAAGCTTCTGAAGCCGTCCGGACTTTACAACCCAATTGTCATCGCGAACATCGGATCGTTGGTCAATTTTGAACCACAATGGCTCACTATAAATATAAAGTTTTGATGAATCGCCTAATGCGGAAAGCTATTCAAATCTGGCATATGACATCATATTTCGCGTAAAAAGCAAACCATCTTACATTTCATGTAATACTTCAAATAAAGCTCGGCCATCAGTCAGGTCCGTGATTTTATTTACGGGATTCGAAAGATTATTGAAGGTATTAACCTAGAAAGTGGTATGATGAGATGGAGCGTTGTAGGCGTTATCTTCTGCATTCGAAGAATGACTTTCGTGATTGACACGGGTACTCTAAGATACTTACCCAGTCCACAAAAGCAGTTAGTTGTTGTTCGTACATAACCTTATTTGAAGAGGTATTAGCAATGAAGGAATCGTGAAAAGTCGCTTTGTAGCATAAGGAGGTCGTAAATGGGGGATGTTGTTGGCTGTACTCAAGGTATAGCAAATGGACGTTATGATAGTGGGACTGAGCTTCTGAATGCCGTTGAGATGCTGTCGCGGTGAGGCTTTTTATTTTAGCGTTAGAGTGTCACTTGAAACTTGGTCACATGCCACAAAGCCAGATTTGTCGATAAAAATATCATTCCAGGATTTGTTACTTTTACTTTTGCGCAACAGTCCCAATTCTAAACTGCTCGTTTAAGAATGATTGCTTATCTTTTTTTTTTTTTTCAATAGTCTATCATCGGTTAAGGCTTGTAATAGCGACAATAGCACATAGATCCGTTCGAGTGGACCAATTCGATGTAGATCACAGATTATCGACATCGAATGATGACGAATTCACAGACGGCCACAATAACCAACTCGAAACCACACCAATAACACGATTTATCATCTCCATTCTAACAAAAAAAATTTTTTTTTCTCGGGTAACCAAAAAGATACAGATTACCAATCGAGAGGATTAACGATAGATACGACAACTTCTAAACACAATCTACCATTCTTGAAAATTCTAATAACATATTTAGCCCTTTGGCTATTTACTGAAACCTATTTTCATTTGATATTATTAATTAATTCATTTATGGAATATTCTTCGTGATATCTATCAATCGCTTCAACCCGACTATCCATTTGTCGCATTCCGAGAATTTCGTAGTCATCAATTTCACTTGGATATCAACGGCAGCTGGGTAGTCGCGGACTCGTAGAGCTGACCAATCAAACAAGAGTCGTGGTTATACGAATGAATGTATGAAACCCTTTGTAACAATAAATGCTTACCTTGTGAAAATTGCAATAACGATTCGACCACAGATTCCGATACCGTTTCATTATTTAGTTCATCAAATAGAGCGTTGAGACGTTTCTCAGTGTCATCCAACATTTTCTTATTTTGTTGCTATGAAAGAAAACACAACATTTAGTTCGTCAGTGAAAATGAAAGATAAGGCAATCGGAGAAAAATAAAATGTTATTTATTTACGGGTGAATTTTGTCGAGCCCTTTGCATCTCTCCACTTAAGATTGTGAATATGGGTTTATGTGCAGCGGGTATGTGAGTCCGATCGCCAGGAGCTAAGAAATACGCCAAATAATTAATAAACGTTAAATAGATCAAAAACTAAATACGCCAATAGAATGATGATCCACACTCACAATACTTGTTGGCTGGGGTAGGTGTTTTCACGGGAGTAGGTGTCCGAGCTAATTGTACAGGCGGTGTTCTCGTCGGTGCAGGTGGAGGAGGACCTTGGAGGGCAACTTGCGGAGGAACTTGCTGAGGAACTTGCGGAGGAACTTGCTGAGGAACTTGCTGAGGAACTTGCGGCGGAGCTTGTGGAGGAACTTGCCCCATCAAAGGTTTTGTAGTACCATAAGTGCCCGTCTGTGCAACAGCACCATAACCACCCTCTGCAGGTGTGCCATATCCACCAGGTCGATATGCTGGATTAGCATGGGGAGGCGGTGTCGGCGTCGATCTACCTTGCCCATAGATTCGAGTTTGTGGTTGTGGTGATGCACGAGTACCTGCGTTTGGCGGTGCTCCTTGGCCCATCACCTGATATCCGGCAACTGGCGGCGGAGGCTGTCCTCGATTAGGCGGTTGATGTCCAATGTATGACGGAGGTATATTTTGTGGCGGCGGTATATTTTGTGGTGGTGGTGGCGGCGGCGCGGTCTGTGCATAAACATTATGTGGTGGATGTGCCGGATGTGCCGGATGTGCTGGAGGTGCTGGAGCAGACGACGCTGCTGGGAAGGGCGAAGTGAGTGGTGAATGCTTACCCAATTGCGCTGCTGCTCGTTTTGCTGGATTGGTGGGGGGGATAATTGGTGGATCATTCCAGTTCGGAAGGTTTTTCTTATATGCAGCTGAAACTTCTGTTGGCGGTGTAGCACTAGTTTCGGTGGTCGGAGCAGCAGCTTGTGGAGGCGGGATAAATTGATTATTATTTACTGTGTACGCTTGATTGTATCCTGTATAGGCTTGTTGCTGGTATGTTTGTTGATACGGAGCTGCATATTGATTATATCCGTAGGGTTGTTGTAAAGGCACGGCTGGTTGAACGGCCGCCTGGGTAGGGAATCCGGCGTTGGCAGTGGGTACTGGAGGCACCGGTGGAACCGCCTGCTGTTGATATCCATATTGATTGTAATAATTTTGGGCAGGTTGTCCACTTGGATTATAAGGCTGTGGATTATATTGTGCTGGATACTGGATAGCGTCGGCCGGCGTAGCAGTCGATTGATTGAATTCAGCCTCTGTACCGACGTAAACTTGTTTAAATGGAAACGTCGGCGCTTTGAGACCACCAACATCTATGCCAGAGTTATATACGCGTTCCCTTATAACAGCCAAGGTGTCATGTTGATTATTATTAGCCTTGTATTCAACAGGAATCAGACTTAAATATTTCAAAGCAACCGTTAAACGACCTTGAGTCGCCAATAACTCCGCATATTCGGAATATTTATTGTACAAGGAAGTCAGTTTGAAATGGCTAACGGGTCCTTCGTTACTAGAGTCCAGAGATTGCACAATGTCAGAATCAACGTAATCAATAGCTTTTCGGAATACTGTAACCTTCTCGACAAAGTTTTGTAAACTTTTTGCATGGAATGAAAACCGGGACAGCGATTTCTTATGACCTTCCTTTTGAGCACGTTTAAGCTCCTCCTGTTCCTCTTCTTCCTGTTCAGCAATCCAAATATTCACAGCCCTCTCCAAGTTGGCTGCAGCCAGGTAACACAATAGTGCATTCCTTCTATACTGCAACGCTGTTTTTCGTGCATTATCACTAGACGCAGAGATAATTGATTTATGATATTCTTGCTCAAGCCTTGTGCCTAAAGCATTACACAAAGTACCAAATTCTTCTCCGCGAGCAAACGTGCAAAGCACTACAACGACCTCTTGCCATTCATTCAAGTCTGCATTATATACTACATCCGACAAGTCTCCAGCCACGATACTCTGAAGCAAACGCACATATGGCACGTTCCTAATCTGCCGTTCAAAATAAGCTTTTTGCGTTCGTTGTACTAATTCAGATCCACCACAGACAGCCAATAAAAGAGCATCTGATAGTCTATCAGCTTGTAAACATAGGTTCACGGCAGACTCAAAGTCACCAAGTACGATTGATCGAGTGATTAACTTGTCTATATCTGATTCATCTGACGGGTAGATCTTAAACGGTCCCAAGTTAGTCGCCGGAATTGTAGTTTCGGTCGTTGTCGAAACAACCGAAAATATATCTTCGGACGTTGAATCGACTGCAAATGCATCTGAAATGTTTTCCGAACCGCTAAACAGGTCAGATGTAGTAGCTGGACGCTCTGCTGCAGTTGATTGAAGATCTGATATAGTAGATTCAAGATTCGATGTAGTTGACTCAGGGTTCGATGCGGTTGATTCAAGGTTTGATGTGGTAGATTCAAGGTTCATAGACTGTATAGCAGCAGAGATTTGTGTAATGACATCTTCTTTTGTAAATCCAAGATGTCTCACCAATTCCGCTCTAGGCTTTTCATTGAATAATGTGCGAAGAATTTTCCAATTATCAGATACAAGCTCATTTGAAGCGCTCTTTTCTCGCTTCTCACACAGGGAATTAAGTGCTTGGCTGTCGACTGAACCTTCCAACTCATCGGAGCGCTGGAATAGTTCTGGTTCTGTGACTACTGCTGAAACGATAACTTTATAGCTATCAGTGTTTTTGTTATTGAAACGTACTAATTTGCCACCAAACCCAAACTTGGCACCAACAGGGCATCGCAACCATTTCGGCGGCTGCTTGAGGGTGAGTGAAGGTGTGTATTGTGCAGTGATAGATGCGAACGGATCACTTTGTGAATTTGTTGGAGCTTCCTTTGGCTCCTGAGATGATCGTAACGAGTGGATGTTTATCTGCATGGTAAAAGTAACGTTGAGCGCAAGTCTTTTATAGATATCATCACTAACAACAGTATATAGATTTATCCAACGTACCTTGCCATCGAACGAAGCTGTCGCCAATAAATCAGGGTTTCCTGGACACCATTGAACGTCGAAAACCCAATTAGAGCACGGAGGAAGCTATTATAGAGTACAGTCACGATGTAAGCGTGACAATAACTAGTATGATATATAGTATTGACGAACGAGCCTTGCTTGAGCGCTGCGTCACTCGTTTGCCCATATGTATGAAGGAAGCAAACTTAAACAGCAGCCAGATCAAAACTGGTTGGTCATAATCGCTGAGTGAGAACTACTCAAAATGACGCAACACCCACAGCAAAGTTACCTCATCCGATTCCATACGTATACAATAACCGTAAAGATTCAATAGGCTCATTTAGTTTACCTCTCCAATGACCTCTGCATTCTTTGGATTCCAACAAAGCGTACGATTATCTTTACCACATGACAGTAGTAAATCTGCATCTTTCAGACACCACGAAAGCGACAGTATGCCTTTCTGATGCCCAGACAAAATCTATTTTTAAATAATGTTAGCCAAAATGTGAATGAAGACGGGTGTCTGCCAGCACAAACAATTACTTGCCTTTTCAGGAGCACGCGCGTTTCGAAGATCCCACATTACAATCACCGGATTCCCATCATCTTCTGAAGCGGCAATGATTTGTGTAGCCTATAAAAAAAAAGTTGGAACCATTTTTCGTCACTTCAAGCTTACCGATATATAGTCAAGTTCTAAATGACAGACATACCGCATCAGGATTCCATGCAATAGCAGTAATACCTCTCCTTCCACCAGCTCCCATCGTACCTCCGGTATTCATTCCACCCATGCCGTAGGTTCCTCCCATTTGGTTTGATAGTCCAACATGTGACAGGTGCATGGCTTCTCGTTTATTCTTCAAATCCCATACAACCGTATATCCAGTGGTCGAAGAGGTAGCCAAGATATGCTGAACTTTATTGTTCCATGCAAGATGCGTAATATCTTCGAGTTTTGTTGAGCGAGCGCCTGGCGTAAGTGGTGACGCGGGAGCAGTGACATCCCAAATAAAGACCTGTTAAAATTGGCCAAAAAATTCATCAGGTGATACAAAGGTAGTTCATTAGACGGCAGTAGTCATCCAAGTTCAAATATAAGAATCCGAATCAACTCACTGTTCATACCTCCCCATTAGTCGCACCCGATGCCAACAAGTTGGGTTGGAACGGGTTAAACTGCAGACCACGAACATTACCCGAATGAGTTGTATTGCGTAAAACCAGTGCCTCCGTTGTGCTGATTGGGAAGGTCAATTACGATGAATAAATAAAGAATAAATGAATCGTCAATAACGAGTTGGTTCGAGTCGTTTTCCTAAGTGATATATTGTTGAGACTCACTCGCCACCTTCCAAAATAACTGCCGGATCCCACAAGTCAAGTTCACCAGTTTCCATGCCACCAGCGATGAGTCCATATTGTTTATCCGATAAACCACCCCATGCTAGTCGGTCAAATCTGGATATTAAGGCATAGCATAACATACATAAGCATTTGATAGACCCAGAGGCCGATCTCTTAAAGCAAAACTCCAAGTTTGATGTATATATTATTGATGGTTAGGGTCTACCTTGCTTTGCTAGTGACTACGCCAGCAGGTTGCAATTCAATGCCAGCTGATTTATTGTCGTCGAGCCGGAATAGTTCCAGTTCTGACGT
Organism: Paraglomus brasilianum; assembly: GCA_910592345.1. Lineage (NCBI taxonomy): Eukaryota > Fungi > Glomeromycota > Glomeromycetes > Paraglomerales > Paraglomeraceae > Paraglomus > Paraglomus brasilianum. The sequence continues at coordinate 44,609 of CAJVPI010000035.1, forward strand.
AACTGAAAAACTCGCGTCAAAAGCACCAGCAACAGTGCCAGCAGCAATAATTGGTATTTGCTGTCCTGGACTCCAGGCAAATGTTGCTGTGCGTGAAATTTCTTTTAGTTTCATGAAGAGAATATGCTATTAAGTTAGAAAAAGACGGAAGTTTTTTGCTTGCTAACTAGACAAAATTTTTAAAGTTGTCTCGCTGGCTGAACAAGTAACCAATAAGGAATCGATGAGCAATCAAAATGTGGCTCGATGTTATTTGGTAACAAAAACTGATTACTGTATTATTATGCAACATTGTTCACGTGATGCTAAAGTAAAAATGCTTTTATTGTCGATAATAACATAATAATGATCAAGGTGTATTTGCTGCAAAAAAAATATCTTGGCAAAATCCAAATGAATATAGCGTTTGCAAAGTTCTTATAAAATTACTCTTTTATGGTTTGACCTTTATACTTTAGCACAATCTGATATAATTCGCATGTCTAGCGTATGAGTATATATTATTATTATGTTTGCCAACACATAAAACACGTTAACGCCATGATACAAACAATGTTAATATAAGAAGTCGATAACGTTTTACCAATTTTTCTATGGACTTTATTCATAGTATTATATGCACAAACTTTAGTTAGCTAATTATTCGGATAATTCGACTAGGCTGTTGCATAGTTGGGCATGTTTATTCTCGACAGAATTCTGTCTTTGGGTTACTGTTATTAAGTTATCCTCGTTGTTGAAGAAGACTATTTAAAATCTTGTTACTATTGGCTTATATCGCGAATTGTTACCGAGATTTATTACACGAGTTTTTTGATTACTTGACGTGCCAACAAAAGAAAGAAGGAAGCCATGATGACTCACGTAAAGCCAAATGTACTTAGCATTAACTTGTTGTTTGTGATATTTCTAAGAGCAACCTATTAAAAAATGGAGCGGTTTACTAGTGTAATCAATCAAGTTTTCTCAATCGGAAATAAGCTACACATTAATGCTCAAAATTGAAAAAGTAATGTTGGAGAGTTTACAGAAAGGTAAAAGCTATCGCACACAGTAAAAATCATTCTACAAGTCTAAAAGAAGAGAAATCTATGGTTTCTCGATCTGCTGAATGGCGAGTTGCATTCCATCGAGTGAAACATATTTCTTTAAAATAGCTTGCTCATACGCAAATCGATTAGCAAAATACACGAGTGCATAATCCTGGTTTAATACACATAATACCAAGATCAGAGCCAGCAAAAGAATAATACAACTGTGCTAAGAAATTGTGCAGTAAATACCTTATTTGGCACAAATTGAATGTCAATGTTCATGTCTCCAAATATCTGCTGTAATAAACTTATCAACCGACCTGGTTTATCAATGTTTTTAATATTGCTGATAGAGCCTTTTTATGGACGAAAATTATTCATCTTACTAATCCGTATTACACACATCTATAAACATTGCGTTAAATTCACTATTATAATACTAACCACAAAACTCTCCAACCACTGAATCAACGCTCTTTGCATTGCACATCAGTCCACTTTCAAAGCCTATGTTGTTTTCGTTTTGTAACGTCCTGATCAACGTTTTCTGTGCACTAACGAGATCACTGTGCAGCTGAGCTATCTTTTGGTCTTGGGAAAGAATAATGTCGCGAAGGATATTACAATTGTGGCAAAACGTGCAACTTTGATCTTTAACCAACATAACGAAAAGTGAAGAAGTTAGCGTACGAACAAAGATTGTTTATGTATGTGTGGACACTCACATAACAATACTAATACGTGATATCGCAATAGCGTGACTTTGTTATTGTGACACACATTCTGACCAACGAAAAAATGTTTACCTGACGAATTTGGTATTGGGAAAGGTTCAATCTATACAGTATTGCGTATGCAGTATAAACAACATGATAACATCTGTGTATTCAGTATAATTGTGTCACAATAACACTGTCAACAACGTGTCTGATGCGTTGAGAAGTGTGCTATACAGTCGACTCTCCCTAATAAACGCACACTATATTCTGCACGTGCAACAGATTTTGACAATCCCAGTTATGAGAATAACTCTAATGCACGCACGTGATTTTATTGTCATCATATTCGATTCAAATTCCTGGTCGAATGTCAGTCACGTAAAGTCAGATAAAAATCTGTCACTATTGCCAAACGTTAAATTAATAAAAGACCATTGGAAGAGTAGTTTTGTACGTCTTGATATATCAGGTCATTTAATCAAGCGACTTAAGTCAGACTATTTTAATGAGACCATTTAACGTTTCATGCAAGCGATGATTAGGCCGTTTAATAAGGAGGCTATATCGGACAAAACTCAAGCATTGCTATAAAGTAAACCGTTCTAAGGATATGTTAGAAAAAGGAGGTTAGTGTAATATAATAATCAGATATATTAGTAAAGGAAGCGCGAGAGTACTAATATTAGTACTACGTGAACATGTGTTACCACTCCAAAGTACACCAACATGCATTGTTCTCTAAATCTGAGTATGGGGGAGAAGCTAAAAGAGGTGCAACATGTAGCAAATATGGCTCGTTTATTAGATACTATTTCTTATAGAGAAAGTAACTACGTGCATTCAGGTAGCTTTTCATACTGTGTCAGTGACTCTTCACAAATAATCGTTCAGTTTTGCTTCAGACTCAAGAGTATCTTTTGTATATTTTTGTTAAATGCACTACAGCCACACAATCTACATATTGATTAAGACATAGCACCACAAGATGCCAAATACAGCAAATGTACGCCAAAACGGTACAGTTATGATTGTGGATTTATGCGTCGAATCAAGGCAGGAGTTATTACAAATGGTCAACTAACTACGGATTTTGAGCACCATATGTACATGTATATCGATAACAAGATTGGTGATAGTAATAAGATGGATTACAAGCAATGAAAAAGAAACCTTTCAATTAAAACGTGCATTGCTAAAATCGACCTATACACTATTAGATCAATGCATTTCTACTTAGATGGTCCATAATGGTTCGCCAACTCTGAGCCGTGGGACAGCAATACGGTTCTATAAATTTATGTTAATAATTACATACTCAACCATTCGTCACATATATGCTTGGATTCTGGATATTCTCGTAATTCAATTTATTACCAGTACATGAGAACTTTCACTGTGCAAACAGAATTAGTCTTTTACAAATATAAATTTTGAATGATAAACATTTTACTATGTGTAAACTTATACATATTATGATTGATCGCCTGGGAGAATATTTGTCGCGGGTCAGCGCCATTATTTTTGCGGACTGTTTATCCCAGAACAACAGCTGACATTACATAAGAAAGAGCAATTAATACAATGCATCCGCACTTTGAATGAACATGGCATGCTGTATATTCAACTAGTATGTAGACGATAAAACTATTTGTAATTTAATAGATTTATTTATACAATGTTTAATATCCGATACATCGATTATGTCAACACAACTATTACTATGGAATGTTTACAACTGTCTCATTGTACCACTATTGATAAATGATTCGGCCAACCCGGCAACCTTTTTGTGACGTATTTTGCTTCAAAATTCGACATCAACAATACGGCAGACTCGATAATTAATAAGCCGGTTTTCGGCTTAACTCGGCCAAAAGTTCTTTTCATTGTTCGATAAATCTGTATCATGTGATTTGACTGTGCATACGACTGGTGATCACAAAATCATACGATTGAATGTCATACGAGTAGAATCATACGATTGAATGCCAGTAAAATCATACGACCGAATGTCAGTATACGAATGTCAGTAGAATCATACGATCAATGTCAGTCAAGCATATGATCGAATGTCAGTAATCAAAATGTTAGTAAGCATGTCATCAAATCGTAGCACTAATTATAGACTCGTGTGAAGAGCTTCTTGTAATTCTGATATACATAATAAACTCGGTAAGTTGGACAAAATCTCTCATTTCTTTTTTCATGTACAGCAATCAAATGACTAAATGTAAATAGCTCTATATTTTTAGGAATGGACGTCAAATAATCGATTTGCCAAGACAAGCTAGATGTATTAATACAAGATTTAATAAATGTAAAATCTATAAGCACGTGATTCTCGATAAGTAGAGTAGAATAATCCAGTAATGCATGTAATGGCGATGTCAAATATCGATACCTTCGAATCGCTGACTACTTATTGGTCCAATGTAAACACGATCTGCCTTGGAAAAAGCCAACGACAACGCCGCTACTTTAAAGCAATAGCACATCAAGCCATCTGGTTTGCGCAGTGCAGAGGATTGAACATACATATTTCGGTCTTCTGGAACACTACCGTAAAAGGACCACCAAGCTACCACTCCGAAGAAACTGGCCAGATAAAACATATCTAGCTGTTTTCTTTACTCCAAGCTCCTTGTTTTCACAGTGAGCACTCATCCAATTCCTCTCATATGAGAGATGTCAACCCGTCTTGTAAATATTATCATAGAATGTACAGTAGAATAGAATTATGTTATATGCATATGTATTTTTATATTTATATGCAAGTTATGTTTTATTTATTAGTAATATGTACTAGTACCTCAAGGTGCTAGATATGTCTTGATAGGTAGTAGAAGCACAGAAAACCAGGGGTTACCCCATGTACGCCTAAATAAAGACCTCGAAAACTCGATACCTTCGATGGTCGATATACGTTTGTGCCAAATTTTCATAAGAAATTCTCTCTCCCTATAATAGGAAGAATAGCGCCAAAATTTTTTAATGTAAAATTGTGAGACCCTCTCTGCATATTGTATCAGTGTTTTCTTTGATGGATGATTTTAATCTATTAGATGAGACTGTTTTACATCAATATATTCTGTTTCATCGATCAGTCTTAAAGTAGATGAGTCTTTTTTAGAAAGATGTGGTAAATGACAGCAATTAAATGGAAAAGGCAAGTAACTCTAGATAGATATACAGTATACAACAAGAATGGTATACAGTAAGTAAAATTTTTGCTATAAGAAAAGGACAGTCATATAACGAGTAACTTTCGATATAAGAGATTGTCGATACAAGAAAGGAATTTGTTGTACCAGACCACTTTCACTTGTACCTCTTTTTTTTTTAAGACGGAAGGCATAATTAAGCAATTCGATGTTACAGCTTTGTTATGTGATTATGCAAGATCTTTGAGCTAGCATGCTTCCGCGCTAATCTCGATAAATTTTGTAGTTTCAAACGCATCAAGGACATAATAATAAAAACTTTTAATTTTTTAGCCTAAATTTCTTGCATCGCGACTTTGTTGCATTAATTTTTATAACGTAATCAATAGTTCAATCTTTTTAAGAATTTCGTATCAGTATTTTCTGGCCACGAGATGTGGCAAATCAACCATTTGTAATTAACGAGTGCCTTTGTCCTTTTCGCGTAAGGCGGGATATGCAAAATCTCAAGTATTAAAAGACTCGGGGTTGGTGCATGCATAATTATCAGGGTGATGTGACTCACTCACTCAAGGGGCGTTTGCCGCCATTGATCTTTTAGATCTTTGGGCTAATTTACTAACTACATTTCGCTCGAGATTGGCCCGTGGAACAGTACCCATACGGTACCCGCACCATAAATCTGTGGGGCCGTTATGCATTTATTTTCTCCGAAAAGGAAACATGTCACTCAGTTTCAGGATTGACCCTTACGTGTTGCTTAAATAGGGGCAATTTGCAGCCTCGCAAGAACAATAGAAAGTATAATAACAATGGTGAAATACACGATTTTTGCTCATATTCTTGCATAAACAATGAGTAATGTGGACACTAACAAAATCAACTTTTATAGAAACTCTTACAAATTTCATGCAGGTTGAAACGCTAAACCTGTTGACACTAGTTTCGCAACCAATGGCTGTCGTTCGCACTCTATCTCGTGCTGATTGGATGATGTGATAGTGTTTGAATTCACATGAAAAGGCATTAAACGTCTGCAGCTTTATTAGGCACCCAATTTTTTTTTTTTATAATTTAGAACTTTATTGCCATTAGGCACCCAAATTAAGCCTTAAAGAATGATAGTGAAGGGGCACAAACATGATAAGTGTGATGCTTTCTTTTTATTTCGTTTAACTTATAACACAAGACTTGCTTGTGTATAGATGTATTGATATAGCTAATGCAAGTTTTGGGTGATAATTAATATTATATATCTATACCGATTATAAATGCAATAATGTCTATTAATATTAAACAGCCAACACAAATTACAATTACGATTAATTAATTTGATATCTATAAGCAGCAGCAGCCTCGACCTGCGGAGACTTGCGCATGAAAATACGCGTACCAAGTAAGTATTCGCACGCATGTATTGTTGTTTGTCATCATCTATTACGCAATACATTCCTACAAACTCCACCTCTTGTCAACCTTTCGCCGCTGTAATTTAGTAAATTGCTGCGCCCCAATAACTATTTTGTGTCTCCACGCAGCCCAATCCCTTTCTTTAGGTGGCCACTGCAGCGGCTCCTCGTATGCTGACAATTCCTTCAACTGCTGCGGATCAACGGCCAGCTCCGCCGCAATATCGTCGACCATACAGCTTTTTCGGATAGATTCTTGTTCTTTGTAATACCAGAAAATCATGTTATACTTGTATGCTAACTCGAATTCCTCGACATCCTGAAGGTAATGACGAACACGTTCTTGCTGTTTAGTGGCCCAGAGAGTGCGAGTGGCAGGGGGGATGGTGCGAAACCGGAATTCAACTTGAATGACATCGGAAATCCAATATATCTCATATGTACCGATTGAGATGTATGGAAGGCAGGACAACACGCCTTTTGGAATCTTCCATTCATTTAAGAGACGATGTTTACTAAGTAGATGTAGGACGATTGAAAAAGTAAAGGGTTAGATCATCGATACTTTTTTGAAAAATCTAAAAATCCATACCACCCATTTAGAATTACCGAGTCCCTTTGTTTTCCCCCGTTCCTCCCCTTGTGACATTTCTTACCTTATCGTTCTTTCAAGCAAGCACGATCTACATGCTCTAACTTTAAATGGCCAATACGCCTTGGACTCCCATTCTTTTTGTCCTCGACAGAACTGACACTTTGTCAACCAATAATGCAATAACATATACTGTTGCTCACTCATGCCCTTTGGCGGTGGTCGGTGATCAAACAATTCCGAGGATCTCAGTCGTGATGTACGCCATATCTCTTGGGTGTAAGCAGACCTACTTGCACTAAGCAGGGCTCGGAAATAACGGCAAACTCGAAGCAATGTGAAAAGGTCATCAGGAGTGAGATATTCGCAGATTGCAGCGAAAATCTCTGGTGGAATGTCAGTGGTGAAATTGAGCTGTCGGCGTCTTGGCGTTGAATAGTCACTCCTTAACATGGCAAAAAATAGATTTTGGGCACCCATTGTTAATTACAGGCAAGGGTTTACAGATTAGACGACTAGTTGAGGAATTGATGAGCCGGATTCCCAAATACCGGTTGATAAATGGAGTTTTGAATGGAAATATAGTTGATGGGATGGGGGAAAAGTTACAGCGTGAATCTCTCTACTTATATTCCAGATATGCAGGATTATAAAATAATTACAAAGCAAAGGAATGTAGGAGAATGCGTGGTTTGTACTTGCTTTACGATTGCATAATATGCAACCAGAGAATCTTATTAGCAAGAATTTGCTTTGTCAGGTAAGCAAAACAGTAGGGGGGTAAAAGAGGAGAGAGAGAGAGAGAGAGGGAGGGATGAAGGTAGGGAAACGAGGATAGGGAAGCGGGATGAGAAATGAAAGAGTAAAACAGGAAACAAAGGATATCATCGGGTTAATGGTTTATATCCAATATGTGAACAGTCGTCATACGATGCTATTAATAAACCGATGTCCTCTCATTTTTAATTACGCATGAATTAATTGCATTTGATTAGTTTAGTCCTCATTGGTCCCCCTAATGTCCTCTCCTGCCGCAGCCTAGATATCCGCAGCAACCATGTGACTAAACATTCTACAAGAGGAGATATTAAAAAACAAGGCACAAAGCACACATATCAAGCACCTGTTATATACTTACGTAATAGATGCATTTACATATGCACATACGTACATTATATATACAACATTATATATATACTGTTTCGATATATGAATACGATATCGCTCGATATCGGTGAGAAGAGATGACGTTAAAGAATATAGGCCGTAAAACGTCACTTGCTTGTATCAGTCGATTCGTCATCGTGACGCACGCAGCATAACTATCATTTGGATATTATCGTCCAAATAGAAATAACAATACATTAGGCCAATTTTTTCCGTTAATACCATTTTATTGTTACTATAAATCCGTCAATACTATCCAAACAGAGTTACCAGATTGACCAATAAAGCGATTGATAAAGCCAATATAAATTGCGGCTGTCATTTGTACAATTTAGCAAATATGATAAGAATGGACGCTAAGAATAATTGAAACCGTCCATGGTATTATACTGCGCAAGTACGCCCCCGTGTATTGTTCTGCCCAATATCGTCGACAGGGGTAATCTATCAACAGAAATATATGAAAATAGAAACAGACGCATATCGAATATCAAAATATTAATACATTCGGCCATTCATTCCTCTTCAAGATTTGTGTCTTTTTACCAAGACTTTTACGCTTTATACGGTTTCAGCCCATTTTGATCATCATTGCCTCGGATCTCATCTCGGAATTTCATTGCTAATAATGACGCAATACAATGTACCATATTCACTGGGTCGGCTGTTTTAGCCGCAGTTTGATGAGTCAATAGCGCAGTTCCCAAAACGGGTGACAACAAATAAACATATAAAGACCGACGATTGACCCTAGAAAAACCCCTCATTACAACAAGCATATCAATAAGTTTCCTTTACCATCCAAAGACGAGAGAAATCTCAATAAATCAAGTAAGGAACAAATGTATCAAGGAAACACAAGGAAGAGAAGCTGCGCAGACGAAGCTGAAAGACAAATTCAAAATTTTCCAAGCAAACGACCTCACACTACGCACGATACCATTACCATTTCTTCACCGCCATTAACACCTCATCATGTCCGCTCTACTTCCCATACACCAAATTCCACATTCGGGGATATCCTCGTATATAACAAATTACCTACTCTCGTTCAATCCCGTGCTCGCAAAGCAGCCCTTGTAGACAATTTGATCGATTTGGCCGTAGAAATAGTAGAGGAGATCTGGTCACCGTTCACCGTTAACCCGAACGTAAGGCTAGTGTCTTTGAAGACATTTATAAAAAAGCTGTTGCAGGGAATGCGGGTATCTTTTTCCACACTGCAGATCTGTTTGCTGTACCTCGTCCGTGTACAACATTGCATATTCAAACGTGCACAGACGTCTAGCCGTGGAGACGCTATGAAAGACCCAACGATCTGCGCACGCCGAATGTTTCTTGCTGCACTGATGACAGCGCACAAGTATACTCAAGACAAAAAATATCACATTAGAACTTGGAGTGATGTCTCGGGTCTTTCCGTTCAGGAGATCTGCGTGAACGAGCGATTGTTTTTAGAACTTCTAGATTATAAATTATTTGTAAACGATGAAGACTTTAAAAGATGGTGTGTCCTGCTGTTGATTACTATCCAGAAGATTGCTGGCGAGGACATGGATAAGGCTAACATCTGCCGAAGCGAAAAGGGAATGCAAGTGATGAAGGAGTTTAGAAGGGAGATAAGAGGGATGGTGGTTTAGAACATTTGTGACGATTAGAGTAATAAGTAAACTTGATTGACTATATTAGAGCGAACAACGATAAGCAAGATGAGTAGTGTAATTAAGAAATATGAAAAAGAAGAAAAAAAAACATAACGTCGCTTACCATAATTGATATAAGCTTAGCTTATATATACATTCATTCACATAATGTTCCCAGACTAATAGCTAGTTTTTAATCATCGTTTCTCTTCGTCTCCCTGTTTGCAAAGCTTCTTCTCCCTGTGTTTCCCATAAGCGAATAGTGATTGATCTGTGTGACCGCTAAGATAAGTCAGAATAAAATTAATAATGCATTCGACGCATGATTGGGGGCACAGCATCTTACTAATCAGAACCAGGAAAATTTGGTCAGTATCTGATAAATTCGGCCGACAAGCTCGGAATTTCGGATTAAAATATGAGCGATTATAATGTCTATTATTAGCTCCATTTAATCTCAAATTTAAAACAGCGCATTCTAATTCATTTATTGTATCATAGCACAATTGCATGCACATTTGATAATAAAAGATCTTTGATTAATAAATTTGTTATTATTGAGCTTATTGAGTGAATGTGAAATTCGTCATCGTACTGACGTTTTATTTTTTGCACATGCAAGTGCAGAAAACGTATTGGTGCAAGTTGATATTGCAAAACAGATATTATTATGGCTTTCAAGGTGACAAGACAATTCGATAAATCTGCCTTGTTGTAAAAGTTCGCCGCAGTTGAATACTGGTAACAGTTTATGGTAACACATCAACGTTTTGATATGCATGTTGCTAGGACTAATGAGGAAAACTACCCATTCGCGGAACAGACAGGTTAAAAGATGATCCTTTACTAGTAAACTGGATTCCGCGTATATTGAACAGTGAGTAATAATTAATAGCGAAATAGATCATCAGACCTATGGGGTATTAATATTGCTGCGCAAAGACGTTAAAACGGTAAAAATTTATCCGCACCACCTTTTTTTCTTGAATCGTGTAGTTGGCGTCGAATCATTGAACCGCGATAACAATTGCAGTAAACAATGTCTTGATTTTGTTCTGCGCAATATAAACAAGTTTGTTATGTCATATGACGATGCGGATGATCTGAATATGAAAAAGCCTTCTCATTATCTGTCACTGCGGCGGGGGGGTTTTTTTTTTTTTTTGTTTTTTTTTTTTAGGAAACTAGTTTCACATGTTTAACGATTTATGCATAGAATGCATATTTATGTGTTGTGTTCTCAATGACTTGGTTATTGTTGCTACGGATATGATATGATTATGGTGGTATTATTGGTATAAGTGCTCTCGTATTCGTATATAAATTATTACAATACAGTATTTATTATTATACTAATTAATTATCAGCAGTTTTGCAAACAATATTAATGAAATCAGTAATTTATACCATTTCTATTGAAGAAGTTATATTTAGAAACAATCCGTTGGCGTTTAATAATGGAACACTGTTTCGACTGCTCCATTTAAATAAAACATATAATTGATAATCATGCACATAAATAATACATCCAATGTGATAAGAAGTAAATGTATTGGCAACCTTGATAATCGCCGGCATAAAAGACATCGAATAAAGCCGTAAGAGTAGGCCGACTGCCTCTAAAAAAAGATTATTCAAGACTACGGTGAACCATGCAACACGCATTCTTGCGGAAGATCTGCATTTAGAGTTGATTGGTCTCATGCGATAAGAGATCGATGCATAATTGCATTTAATTGTCATTATCATATAAATTCAGAAGTCTTGGTATGTTTGATATTTTAGAACGCTTCCCCAACCAATTGTTCTGGGCTTGATGCTATCGCCAGCTTCACGCGAAAAAGGAGGGGTAGGTTTATTATGATAAGAAGAGTGTTTATGGTTTATTATTATAGAGAGTTCACCGTATATTCGATAGAACGAGATCATATCGCATAATGAGGTTCATGGCATCCACGTGAACTAGTCTAACAAATCTGCTACTAGAAATTTGGTTTGCCCGACTCGTTTTAGTGTGGTCTTTGGCGAGATTGTTGGCTCTGGAATAATTACTATGTCAGGTATTTTCTCTTGGCAATTTTACAATTGCTGCTACAAGCAAAGAATGCTTCTTGCTGCATTTATAAACTAATAAAAGACTTTTCCTGCAGATTCAATAACGGAAGGAATAGAAGTACGGTATTGTACATTTCTCACATTTAGCCTGTCGAATCAAGACATATTGCACATACTGAATATGTACAGCACATTATTACCTTACGTGTGGAAAATGTACCGAGGATACCAACCACCCATTGTCGGCAAAAAAGATATATAGGTTGGCAGAAAACGACATGTTGAAATATTGAAATTACTGTAGTTTCCCCTTATCGATCGAATTAATAATATACATCAAACCAGTTTGAAAGCAAAAGTCGATGATACCCTATATGGTGAACTCTCTATTCAAGATGCCCTCGGGAATGGGGATAGAGGGTTATCATTTGATTAATTGCACGTAATTTATTTATTGTCGTTTGTGTCATTACTGCATTACGTTCATTGATTTTAAACTAATGCAATTATCTATGTTTGAATTTGGTAAATAATCTCCAAACTGCTTGCAACACTTACAATCGGTAATTCAATACTAAATGACGAACTGCTCTTATTAACAAAGTCATTCGTTTTAATGTTTCTCTGAAATCACGAACAATACCTTATCCATAATAAGACAAAAGCCTGCATCACTATTTAGTTTTCAAGTTGTTGACAAGACTATCAAAATGTAGCACTTATCATTATACGTCTTTGTATGGACCTGTGCTTATATGAAGGGTAAATTCTTATAGTGGAGAAGCGAAAAAACTGTGCAATGCAGAATATGACACGGCGTGCATGTATGGAGGGTGAGCTTATATGGAGGGTGCTTGAATAGAGGGTTTTACTGGGGCAAATCATAGTCCAAAAAGAAATCTTCTTTTTACAATCACATACACAATAAACCTGGATAGGTATGGAGTAGTTCCATTCTATATTCATATCCCTTGGAGTCAATAATCACGGGAGAGCGATTGACTATTTAGGCGTAGTCTTGCCTTATTAAGGTCATTTGGAAATGAGCACACATCATCTGGGAAGCTTCACCGTCCAAGCTCGAATGTAGCTACGCATTTTAGTCAGGAACGATTAGCATCAAACTTATTACCAGTTCATAAACTTTAGATTAGTTGGTTCTCAATATTAACTTTTTAATAAATAATGTACTTTATTACTATATCTTACATATACCCGGCAAAGGCAGCTAAAAGTAAACGTGCACGATTTTATTTCAGAATCCTGTTCCGATGTTGACATATACGGAAGTAAACCCTTGAATAAAAATCGTATAAACTGTAAATAACCCGCGAAATTCAGAGTGTTTGAGTCACTAAATCATAAGCAGTGGACGATGTAAATATTGCAGATTGACTTTAACACGTAACCAATTTGCCGTCGCCATACCTGCAACTGAATCAAAATCATAACCGTTTCTTGGTTTGGGCAAATCTCCAGTAAGAGTTTACTCGAGACGTTTACATTATTGTGATATATGATATTCCATACGTTGCTGTTAAAAAAATCACCCTCTTCCACCTCTCTGAAAAACTTGTAAGTCTCATCCAAATCCATACGCTTATCAGGATCAGCATCACAACACCGCTCGGCAAGTTTCTTGTATTCCTCTGGTGGTCACCAGTGGCAATTAAATACAAAGAGAATATATGTCTGATTTCTGTGTATATGAAAGACTTTCGGTTCAATAAAGGGTAAAACGCCTCGAATGGTTGAATTTGACTGACGTGAATTCACTGACCAGATGTGAATATCAATCAGATATAATGCAATGTCATTCAAACACACCAATTTCATCTTCCATGTCAATGTGTTAATGTTTTGATCCAAATAAGACAAAAGACTACCATTGTTAGCATATTGCATAACAATCATGTACTCTGTGTGTATCCACAAATTGAAAGAATAACGCGGACACTTGGCATGATTTCTGACTATTAAATAAAATGAATATAGCGTCAAATTAAATATTACGTTAATTAATACTACCAATTGTTGCCCTCGAATTCCGGCGTTTTATCAAAAACTCTTAAACCGTTTGAGTACAACAGTTTCTTCCGAAATACCATTCTGAATACTTTTTATATTTGGCAGTATAAACTGTTCCAAAGTCGCATACTGGATGTACTTTACACGTTCATTATTCTGTCCAATAGTGCATGTTCATGTACACATTCACATTCATCAATGGACAGCTGTCCAAACAGCGTCGCTGGCTACGGGCCCAGCCTCGCGATCGGGCGTGTCGTGGTAGAACACCAAATAATATTTGGCTCCTGAGTAATCCAATTATCCAAATATTATCCGGTGTTAACATGTCGGGTATTCCTTGGTTAGCTATTTGAGTAACGGAAATGATACATAATAATAAGTCAATAATTATTTAAACTATTTAATAAACATGATGCATAAGTAAACAATGTACCAAGTTGATCATCGGTAATTGGTAGATACAAGTTAAAGTATACACCAACCAATATTTCCCAATCGTTAACAAATAGGCATGATTTGGTGAATTTGTTTGTAATTGAGATTTCTTAATAAACTCATCGAGTTGCTTATTGTTGCTAGTCCATCCATTGGAGTATTCCACATGCGGATAACAATGGTAAAAAGATAGATGTAATACTCGTTTCCATTAGATATTAAAGCCATGTGGAATATCTTTTGAAGTCATTGTCATCCTTACTGTACTGAAGTGAGTATATTCTGTCACAAGTGTTGGTGTACATTCTTCGCTGTTTCCAAGGAGCACCAGTAGAGCATTCTCAACGCTTATTGTGTTATATCACACACGGATCTCAGTTTATAACAACAAAATCGCATTATACTGTTATCGAAGTATACAAGATGTTTATATCATTGGTGCTTCATAATGGACGGGTTTGACATCCGAAACGCTAAGGCGGTATGAGTAGAATAGTTTATGTGATCGCTTGTCATACATGATTCAAAACCATCATGTTTATTAGGCGTTGCAAGAGACTCTCTTTACTAATAATACGGAACGTCTACTTTAAATTATCGCGTGAGGTAAACCTATCGATGTGCAGCACGTATGGTGCAAATCATCTAAAGCTTGAAATAAATTATCCAACTTTCAAAACCCCAAGGCTTTTGTATTAGAGGTATAAAGAAAAACTAATCCGTAAGAATGATACAACAGATGATGCAGAACAAAAGTTACGGTTTAGATTTAGGGACAAGCAAGTTCGCTATTGTTGCAAATTTATTAGGGATGCGATACAGAAGCAAGCACTAGCGGAGATGGGATTGGGTGACGATTTATTGTGAAAAACTTTGAGGTAAGTGATTTGGGGAAGTAATGTTGATTCAGAAACAGACTTTCAAAGGATGATGTTTGGTTGAAGTGGAGACCAGATGCCAATTTCGAAATTATCGTAATTACACATGGAGTGGATTACAAGAAACAGTTCCTCGCGCTCTCGATTCTGTTAATTTCGTAGATTCGCGCGATATATGGATTTGTACAGACAGGTAAATCAGCAGAATATGCTGCTAAAAAATATATCTCGTACAGAAGAAGCATGGGATGAATACAAACAATTAATTCGATCAACTTTCTTAAACAGAAGATTCAAAGAAACGCGCACTTATATAAATACCGGTAAGTATGTGCAACATTAATGTCGAATTTGAAGCGTTATAATAAAGCATTTATAAAACTATTCTGCAAAAAGTAAGTATTTTCGAACATTATGTTCGGGCGTTATCACATGGTAACGCTCTCTCCCCACCCCAATCTTCCATATAGTCCAGTTGTGATTTTTCTTATTCTTTCGAACTAAAGGGAAAAAGTTTCAATAGTGTTGAAAAATCTGTTCAAACAGTTGTTGACACCATCCAACACAAAAGCTGACTAAAACTTTTCAGCACCCCCCATGTACAAACCATCCGCCTACAATACTAATTGCGTCGAGGCTTACAGTCGCTGTATGTACAAAGTTTATACACATAGGAAACTGAATAAGGAACCCGATATTCGTACCTTGTTCAGGATAAACCGTTTCTCCGAAATTGCCAAACGATAAAAAGCCCCACACCTAATTGCATCCATATCATTACGGATTTGAATTAGTTGACTTTGGCTTTAGTCAAGCATCGGTAGGTTAGTAATCACGCCTGGTTAGATATACTAAAACCAAAGAATTACGAAAGATGTTCAATTACGCCAAAGTCATTAGTAATACGGGTCAAGTAAACTTGAATTAGCAAGCCCCGTGCTGAAATAGGGAGGGTTGGATAAAGTTCCGTTTTTACCAGTCCATTTGGGAAAAATAAACTCTACTTTCCCCATATTCAAGTAAGCTTGCAGCTATTTGTCATACATAGTATGCTAGCAGTTTACGTATTCAGTGCCTTACAAAGCAAACCCCCCCCAAGCTATCAATTGTTGGGGGTGTACCAGGGGAATTGTGTACTAGCACGACCGACGGTTTATCTAACCTTCCTTATCTTATCACATATCTGACTATTCGTATCATTAAAATGTACAAGCTGCGAAGAAAACTTGTGGTTGTTTATATCATCTATGATATTGTACGTATATTGTTCTTTAATTTACAAAAGAAAAGATTAAGTTGATGATATAAATATGAAGCAAGTAATAGGTGAATGTAAAAACCCAACAATAACAACCCCAGCAATAAAATAGTAAAAAATAGTGAGAGAATATAATAACAATTGAAAACTACAGTAGTGTGTATAATAATAGTAATAGATATCGTAATAATGTCAATGGTAATAGTAAATACGATGATAGGCAATGATTGTTATTGTCGTAACTTATTACACAAACAATCAATTCGTTTTACATTCAAACCTAATCTGTTGTAATATACTTTTGAAAAACTGTACAAGGTATTAATACCTTTGATGCAAGATGAATATCGATACAATGTTACCATGATATATCAGCTAATAAACAAATAAATACACAAGAATAAATTATGGTAGCCAAAGTTTGCTACCCAATCTAAAAATGTGCCAATATCCTTTACTTACCTCCCTCTCCCTCTCCCTCTCCCTCTACCTCCCCCACCTCCCTTTACCATCCCTCATTCCCTCCTTCCTCATGACAATTTCCACCCTGTGACGGTACAATATCAACGTTATCTCCAATCCGCGATTGTCCTGTTGAATGAGAAAACGTTTCTGGGTAATTCTGAGCATATGGTGGGTGGTAGATGGAAGACGAGGATGTATGAATAGTTCCCAGGGGTGACATAAAGTCGCTAATATAAGGCTCCATATTTGGTGATTGCATTAACGTTGTGTTTGGGGAAGACTCTGACTGTATGCTAGGTGCTTCGGTGGCATTGTACGCCATCTGCTTGAACACACCTACACCGCTCGGATGGAGAGCGCTGTCCACGTATGAGGACATTACAAATGTTCCTCCCGGTTGACGAATTGCATTAGTTGTGAATGGTGGTTCGGGGGATGTGATATTGTGTGATGGTTGAGGGGGGTGTTGACCGAAGCTGTCTGTCAACTTCACTTGCGTGTCAAAGTCCATTGCTTTTACTCTTTTTGGCTTTCGAGGCTTAGTTTTATTGTCAAGACCACGTTTTGATGCCCTTTTTTGATCTGTAAATTTTGTAGTAGCACTAACTGCTGTAGCTTCATTTGTATCACCACTGACAGTCTCTTTATTTTTTTTATGTGCTTCTATCATACCTTTAATAGACGCCCATATTTCTTGTCTTCCTTTTTCATCATCCGTAGTCAGTACTAACAGTCTCAGTTTTTCGGATATTTGCAAATAAGCTGTTTCTACCGACTGTAATGTCTTATTACTATTTGTGAATTCATGCCATAGCGATCTTAGCAGTTCAACTTGTTCATCCGTAGTCTTTCGATCTACAAATAACAAGAATAAATCTTCTTCAAGTCGTTTTATTAATCTTTGAAGACGCATTGTGTTGTATAATTCGAACATGGTGCTAGTTGTTTCTCGTAATTTGCTTTCCAGGTTGCGAACTCTTTCATTAAGACTTTCTGTTGACGGTAATCCTTTGGGTTTGCGTCCCGGTTCTGGGAATGAGCATTCTTCTCCACGTCTTGTACAATTCGTACAAGGTTTTCCCGTTTGATAGTCACCATTACAAGGCTTCTTGTCTTTTTTGCATTTGAAGCATGCATTTGGGCATATTTTACGTGGTTTCTTGTTAGATCCAACTGATTCCGAGCGTGAGTAGCTGTCCGAGTCTGTGTTGTCTGCTGTCTTTTGTTCTTGTTGTTCTTGTTGCCGCTGTCGCTGTTGCTGTTGCTGTTGCTGTCGTTGTTGTTGTTGTTGTTGTTGCTGCTGCTGCTGCTGCTGCTGCTGTTGTTGCTGTTGCTGATGTATCTGTAGTTGTTGTTGCAGTTGCAGTTGTCGTTGTTGTTCTTGTAGTAGTTGCTGTTGTTGCTGCTGTTGCTGTTGCTGTTGTTGTTGTTGTGCCTGTGTTAGTGGTTGTGCCTGTTGTTGTTGTCGTCGTCGTTGTGACATTGTGAAAAAAGTCTGTGCGGTTTAATTTTGTATTTTTTTTGGAGTAAAGTATCGAAAGGATAAATATATATTTAACGGATCACTAATAAGTAAAATAAATATTAACAAATAAATAACAAACTCAATGTTTAAAAACAGTATAAACTTGCATATTTTTATATTGTATATTTGTAACGTAATACAAAGCATCCAATATGCTAACCAAGCTAGTCCTAATCAGTTTGTTTCTCGGCTTTAGTTGATAAATGGGTTGCGTATTAAAAAGAGCGAGAGATACCAAGAAACTGCGGAACAGCGGTAATATATTTGCGCATAATCTAACTATTTTCATGATCTATAGTGAATTACACGGCGATCATTCAAAGGTTTAATTGTGGATACTTATCAGGACAAAAAAGAACATTTCGTATCAAAAGCGGTATTAAATTTATATATTGGATTTGAATGTTCATTGAAATTTGTAATTGCCTTTGGTCTTTGGGCAAGGTTATATGGGCTATGCAAGATGCGTATACTCGTAACGGTCGATAACGCCCTCTTTGGTTGGTGCACAGGTGACGTTTTAGCCCCTTTAGGTGTGGTCATATTTCCACGGTTTGTATAAGTTCACTCTGTGTGCGTTCCATGTTCTAAACTCACAAAAGAGCCCCTCTCCTCCAACTTCTCATCCCTGGTAACAACAACGCTGGATCTATTTTTAGCAGTGCGCTTATTTCCTATATTTCCTCAATGACAAGCCCTCCTTCATTCACTCGCTTATTTCAAAACGCCGGCCGAGCGTTTTTACACAGTGGTTACAATGTTAGAGAGATATGTTAGGTAATCGGTTTATGATGATTATTAATATTGTTATTGTTAACTTGCTAATATTGTCGGTATTGTTAAGCGAGTTTTACGTACGATGCATATTCTCTAGCATGATGTGTATATCAGTACTATATCGACACAATAGGGGTACTACCCATTCGCCATTCACCCACCCATTCACCCACCCATTCGCCCATCCATTCGCCCAGCCATTCGCCCAGCCATTCGCCCATCCCCTCCCCCAAGTTGATTGATAATCATTGATTAGCTTTTACTTGAATAAACAAGATATATATAATTAGATTGATTAGCAATAGGGAGATCCAAATATCAGGGGAGGAATAACGAAAGATTTGAATTATTAATGCCTATTCAACGCTATCATTTACGGATATATTGCGCAACTCTTATTTGTCATTTTAGGTATTATCCTTAAAACGATACATTATTGTCTTCAAATGTTTGTGTTTGTGACAACATTTTAGGTTTAATTGAGAAGATCGACGAGATATAAAATAGATCGAATAGGAACGAATTGATTTATGTAATCGCTACATTTAGCTATTTCTGGGATGTAAATAATCGTCACAGCATTAACATGCAAGGGAAAGAAGAAGTTTGCATTGTCACTGTTTTGGCGCATGATTAACTGCGGACAATCAGCCACTAAGATGTTTCAAACTTACAGATGACAATGACGCCGCCCAATTAACGAAATAGACTCGCAGGCAATTGACTTCCAAACTGTCCCATCTCTGTCGAATCTTTCTCTCTTTGTACCTCTCACTCGGTTATTGCGTTTCAATGTTAATATTTATTCACCGTTTTTAATCCTATGATCTACAGGGGTGTAATGTGGCACAAAATTCTTTGGCGCGGTTTGGTTTAAAAATAACAACGAATAAAGTCAGCGACAAGTCACATGTGACGCATGAGATCATACTATCTCGGATTATTCGGATTATCATCAACCTTGTTCGATAGGTAGGAGTTATTTGCATCCATTTTAGTAGAATTAATCATTTCGTTCTACCGTCCCTATCATTTACCGAACATGCTAATCAGATCTCCATTCGAAATAGAGTTTATCACGTACGCCATATTCTTTTTTATGCAAGATGTCGACACGGCAGATATCATTGTCCTTCGCAACCGATTATATATAACAATATTGCCTTTAAAAAATGCTAGAGTCTTCTTAACGGTAAAACAATGTATCGAAGGGTCTCGTTCATCGACTGTTTGTGTCGACCATCGAGAGATCCATATAACCGCCAGATCGTACGCCCGTTATGATTTGGCCTGTTTCCTCTCAATCCGCACCCGTTCTTCTTTGCACTGGGGCCCACTTTAAGAATTGCTACGTGTCACGAACAAGAGAGGGAAAAGTCATCTGCATCCTGAAACCCTCCTTCTTCTCACGCATCGAGACAAATGTAGCAGGTGCTTACGTGCATCAGGTCATGTATAACTTGCGAGAGTAAGTAAATCTGTTTCAATTTATTGTCTCTAATCATTTAAGCAATCAATTAATTTAACCGGATACAAACGTGAAGTCACGGTAATGAGTGGTCAAACAATTAAGTCCATCACACCATATCACACCAGGCCGCGAGATCAACACATGCCTCCTAATAGTTAATAGTAACGCCCCTTGTGCCTACCCAAATCCAAGACAACATTCCTGTCAAGCATAAGAATTTGTCGTACCAACTTTATCGGTGTCCTTCATCCCCTACATTTTCCCCAAATTGTTACGACATTCCACTTTGAACTTGATAGACAGGAATATGTACTATAATGGCTGTGAGCGAAGGGGGTGATGGATTGGCATATCGAATAAAGCGTTAGGCAGAAAATTGGGCAATAGGTTAGTTGCATTTACATGATTGAACAAGTCGCAGGACTAGGATGTTGGGTTGAACGGCAAGTGGACGATAAAAAAAAATTGAACTACAGTAAAGGGAAGAGGGTGGTTAGAGTAAGTTTGTTCGATCATTGTGTATGCGTGCGATGAGTTGGAGATAAATTGAAGATGGAAGAGAGAGATGCATATCTGTCCACCGAGTTTATAACTACAGCTGATAAGAGTGTGAATGGACTTTTTGTAGAGTAGAAGTAACGAATATACGATACGAGTGTGAGTTTATCAAACATGATTTGCCTTTCTGTGAGCATAGGTTAGTATGAGTGACGGCGAAGTTATAGTAATACTAACTCAACACAGTTGACCTTACACTTAAATAAGCACAGGGAAGGGGCGAGCAGACAAAACTTTTGTCGTAACTTTGTAACCAACAATCAATTGAAATGCTGGGTGATTATTGTTTCGTTGTTTTTAGTTGAGTTTCTGCTAAGATAAACCGATGCGGAAAAATTCAGACATGCATCGCTAATGCACATACTAATACTATTGCGGAATGACATTTCTTTTGTGCTTCTTGCCTGAATTCTACCTCACCTATTAATTTGGGTCACGAACCTGTCAAAGTTTACAAGCATTGAAATAAATAACATGTAATAAAACACTGACAATTATGGTAAACCTCCAGATCGTGGGTGACAATACCTTCCCCAAGCAAGCCTTTTGACAACTATTAGGTTCACAAGACTCAAGTGAATTAGCTAGGCTCAGCGGCCTATACATGATCGATGGTATGTTCTAGCCCAAGTTGATATGATTGTGACCAGTTAGTGGTAACACGTGCGTGCCCTTAATCATTGTTTTCATAATGCGTTAGCGCGTTAATCTTGATGGACTGTTGTATTGAGAAACCGTTGATGCGGCTATAATACCATCAAATTACTATAGAAGTTTTGTGAAGCTCCTCACAGATGATGATTATTAACTGGATTTTTGACTACCATGCACCAGTACACGAATTTGTAAATTCATGTCCGACCACTCCATCAATAACTTTTGAGGTTTTATATGAATCAGCATCAGTTGAACCTCCACCATTAAAGAGAGCAATGTGAGTAGCATTTTCATGAATATCTGTGGAATTCTGTGAGACATAAATCATAATATCATTGCCGTATTTCTTTTACTATTAATTTTTTTAGATCAGATTTATCAGGAGAATGTAACATTTTCATGTAGGGCTTCAATTTGTCTTGTGCAAGATGTTTATGGAATTTCGTTTAACATTGTGTTTCCTTATATTGACACTCTTTTTCTTCTTAAACTAGCCATATTAATATTTGCATGCACATTCCGACGTGTCAAACGTGTCAGTCCTACGGCGGATTCTCACCACATCCACATTATTGGTATTAATTACGTGGGTCAACGAACCCTAGAAACAGGCTCCGACTATCGAGAAAAGGCTTCTTAGAGTTAACAAGCTAAGTTTCAAGATCATTTAATCACTCTCTCACATTAACTGGCGCGAATACATCACAACAAACTTACAGATTAACACCTTGCCGACAAAATGTGGTTTAGAAAATTAATCAGACGAAGGAGAACGCCGGATTGTTTTCATTAAATTGAACATCGAACAGTTAATAGGCGAATATTAATTAGTTATATAGCAGCAGAGTTAATATTATATTATTGTTACTGATTCTCTATATTATTCCGCTACATAAATTCTGATCTGACATACAACAAACAGTACTCTATCGCGTTATGATCACGAGATGACATAGCATGCTGTTGCAGAAACGAGGTCTACTTTCTTGCACCGCATATTAATATGCCAAAGTTCGTCAGTCGGTTATTAATAGCATAGATAATTAATCCATCATCAAGAATACGAAACGTATGCTGAGCTTAAGATTATACAATTGTTCTTTCATTCTTTAACATACAGAATATCTAATAATTAGGACACTTGCCATTACTATCTGACCTGTTTACGTACATACCACAGGCTTCTTAGTGTGACCCGAAAACATTAAGGTAAAAGTTAATAACCTCCTGGAGTTGTCATATTCAACTACGGTAAAGTACCACCAAAATTGTCGAGCACTACTTACTAATTGCCTGCTTATTTAGTGATAGACATGACCCTCTATTCTGTTGTAAATACTGCATAATCCCTCGTCTTAAAAGAATCGTGATTTTACTCTGAAGAGGGTAACGTATAGGAGCGTAACAACTGTTACTATAGCAATTCAGACTCTTTAGTCAGTCGTGTATAGACCAAGTACAAGGCTGTAATTTCACATATTGTTAAGATGCGAATATATATATCGCAAACCAACTTTGATGCTCGTGAGCCCATTTTCTAATAAGGCTTATGTTCGATACATAAAGATCTTGGAGAGTTTATTAATCTCATGGCATGGCCTCACACAATCCAAAAAATCGAATCCTTATGTCGTAATGCAAGTGACTTCATCGGGAGATACCTGAACAACGTGATTCTTAATTAATTGTGCAGCGATATTTTATCGTAACCAGCTTTATAATTCGATAGTTGTAGGCCAAAGTAAATAAGATGTGACACAAAGAATATATTGATGAGAGAAGGGATAACAGAGAGTAGTCTAGAATGACATAATACAAACTGTGATTCCGAAAAGTATCCATGTACAGTATTGATAAGCGTTTTAATAAAACCGTAGACTCAAACTCTATAAGATTTGAATTCTGTTATCGCCGAGCATCATCTGTTAAAAAAGTACATCGATCAAAACCAAAACTTGTAAAGATTGATACGTCACTTGAATTAGTTCAATCTCAAGCCACAAGTTCGGAGACATATGCCTTATAAGTTAGATATTTTCGCCTTCTTTTGTATCAAAGTTTGTATGATTTCCGGTCATCCCAAGTCCTTGACGCTCAAATGTGATCATCGTAAAGACACCAAAAAGATTGTTGCATTATATCCTATTAAAGCGACCGAAACGTATAGCTTGAAATAACAATAGAGCACATGATAGTGACAAATAACTGTTAAAGTGTCGTAAAAACTTGTTTCGAAAGATTGTATACAGATTATAACGTCCTAAGCCACTTTCGCATTCAGTACAGACGGTTTCTTCATTGTCACTTTATCGTTAATATCTCTTCAAGCTTAGGCAGCAGTGAGTGGGGTAATATGGACGGGCACCGGACAATAAACAGCGGTTCTTTTAAAAAACAGAATAAACAAAGAGTAAGCAAGATAAAATATAACGTTTAGAAGCAATGTAACAAGCAAACGAGCCGATAAAGGGCCTTGTAAAGGACTAAAAGCTATACTTGGTATAAAAGTAACAAACGCGCTGATAAGTTTAAAGGAGTGTTACTAAAATTAGCAATTTTGATTTTCTGCAAATTTATGCAATTGTGCTGGAGACAACGAATACGCTTTCAAGAAGTGACACAGAAAAGGGGTGTGAGTAAACAATGTCCGTGCACGAGTAAATACGGCTTGTACTATACGAGTAAATACTGCTTGTCATGTACGAGTAAATACTGCTTGTCAGTGTTCTTATGCTTAAATACAACCCTTTTGCAAAGTTACCTGTCTTGGCATGACGGTAAACTGCCGCCTTTACAAAAAATACAAACGAGACGTTTGATATTATGAAAGTCCTAAACATTATTTTGTTACCTCAACGTGGTAAGTGGGGGGGGGGGGCGTCAAAACGGCGAAGAGCAGCATGGCTAAGGAAAGTAACATAGTGGACACATAAGTCGGGAGACAAAACAAATAAAACACGCGTATTTAATTGCGAAGCAAACCTACTATTCCCTGTCCTCAGCATGAACGGTAAACTGCCACAACGATATTATCAACTGGTAAGTTGGGTGAATTATACAAGTCTAGTTAGTAGTTTAACATACATGATGAATGTCTGTAAACCAGTTATAATCATGGTGGATAGAAAGTTCTTCATTGCTCAAGGAGTTAAGTCCCGTAGGTTGTGTTTTACATTACGTATTACACAATTGTAGATAGAAGTTCTTCGCCATCCAAAGGTTGTAACTGCGTTTTAGTAGTTGGAAATGTTGAAACGCGTTGATAGCACCGTTGGCGGGTCATCAGAGGGAGGTGGAGGGTGGCATATGCAGAACAATGAGTAAAGGCAATTTATGATATCTGCATGTGCTGGTTGATCCGCGTTCATACGTTTCTACTCAATGTCTATGTTGAAATGTGTTCCCAGGCGGAAGCATTTGTAATATATTACTTATGCTATACGCTGGTCGCATATCCATACATTAAAGACATCAGATTTTTACAGATAATAATGTCAACTTTTGATTTCAGAAACCGTAATAACTAAAAATTTTTACTATTAACATTAGACGATGGATGTAAAAGATGTAGATATCGCTCTTGTGCTTTGACGCTTTTAACAGCGGCATTCGGAGGGACATTCACAGACGACTGTCACTGATCAAAGACTTTATCAAGTGATTATAGCGAGTATTCGCAAAAAACAAATTACGTCTGTGTGGGACAATTCCCTATTCCCGCTCGATGTGCTGCCACCTCAGCGTGGTGGGCGGGTGACAACGTCTGTTAATATAGACGGCTAAGAGCAGCACAAACACAGGTTGGTGAACATTGAGTTAATATTTTGAAGTTGACTAGACGTCTTTTTATCACTCTTGTAGGTGATGACAATAACAGCGATGTCAGATGCAAAAAAAAAAAAAAAAAAGAAAAAGAAAAGGCTACACTTGTTCTATGGATTGACGTGGTAAGTGGTAGTAAGTATTATATTATCTTTATAGCGGCGAGTATTCCACGAGCGATAGCGGATACTTCATACCTGCGTACGGGAATACTATTTACGCCATGCGGCAGTTTACGTTGCCATGCGGGTGAGTTGTTCCCCATGCGGCAGTTTCCTTTTGCCAAGAACGTGGTAAGTGGGTGGGGTGGTAGTAGTGGTAGTAAGTATTATATTATCTTCATAGCGGCGAGTATTCCACGAGCGATAGCGGATACTTCATACCTGCGTACGGGAATACTTTTACGCCATGCGGCAGTTTACGTTGCCATGCGGGTGAGTTGTTCCCATGCGGCAGTTTCCTTTTGCCATGAACTACTAATTGATTTACGTTTATTAGTACCAGAAGATACTTGTTACGCGGAAGTGATAGTAAGTATTATATTATCTTTGCCGTAAACTATACTAATCGATTTACGGATTTATCACTAATTAGGAACGTAGAGTAGTTATACAGGATGCAAAAATAATCATCATTATATGAATAAATTTTCGGACAGTTAGTTGTTAATCTTGTTCTCCCGGAGTCAATTGCTTAATGTACAGTATGCCACGTCACATAATTCTGTTAGTTATAAAAAATCAGGCCCGAGTCCACTCTGTCGTACCAGCAATGCAGGAGAACCATTAACTGAGATTTAGTCGCATGCTCAAATACAATAATAAATTCGACTTAAATTGAGATGATTCTCAGTTAAACGGAGCGGAGGAATTATCAATGTAAGAAATGTAAGAAGTAATTAGCTTTACAGCTTATCGCGACTTTACATATGTCGATCGACTATCAAATTCACCTAAAATAATTACCAAATTTGGACAATGTCTTTGATATAAACGATAATTTAATAATCAGCGAAGCAAACTAAAATTTTATTCTCGAGAAAAAAAGGAAGATCATCGCCAGCTATTGTTTTGTTGTTGGTTAACTCGGCCGCGCATTTTTCTTGTAAACACGTACAGCGTCAAGACATAAATCGGTTATGCATAACAACGGTCGCATCATTGGCAAAGAAGACTAACTAACATCTTGCAGAAGGTATGAAAAAGAGTAAACATTCACTCCAAAACTGTAACCAGCCATGAACTCTTGCTGTACGAGCATGACGTACACTTGTTACAAGCATGACGCAAACTTTTCGTGACGTATTTAATTTTGCTTGTACGAGCATGACGCAACGCTTGATGATGTACACTTTTTGTGACGTATTTCATTCTGTTATAAGCATGACGCACACTTTTCGTGAATTTTACTTGTACTAACATGACGTAAAGTTTGTGATGTATAGTATGACGTATACTTTTTGTGACGTATTTCATTCTGTTATAAGCAAGAAACGTAAACTAAAATACGTCACAACGTTACCTCATGTTCGTATGAATAAACGTCTGCTTAAAAAGTGTACTTTACATTACATAGACGTTTTGCTGCTTGCAAGCACAAAACTAATTACTTGACGTTTCAATCGTATATAACTCAATTCATTCTCGTCGTATACAGCTATCAGCAAGTGAATTATTTTATACCGCTCTTCAATCTCTTCAACAATTTGGTTAATTATTATTATTTGCTAATACGTCTCTATCGATATTTTGACCCATGTTACAAGTGTCTCGTAGGACGCTTCAATTTTTCAGTATGCGTATATTCTCTTCATCTATCATCCAAAGCAGTATACAGTATCTCTTTTGCATCTAAATAAAGGTAAAATAAATATGGTAATCGACTATGACTATTAAGGTTACAGTCTTGATGCCAAACTCCAAGAATTAAACGAATCATAACTAACAGTGACCGTGGTTTTAACGTTTATTCCAAATATAGTCAATCCACCGTTTTATTCATACACCAATTAGAGTTTGCTCGCACAAAATACATCCTTAAAATAAGTAACGGAGGAGTTTTGTTTCATCGGTGGAATGCACTGTACGAGTGCCACATTCATCAATCCGTCAACTTATTTGTGAGTGAACATAAATGACTCTTTGTCAGAATACTTATCAACCCATTCTTTTCGTTTCACCAGTTCATTTGCAGCATATACTCAAGTCTTTTCTATCCAAGAGACAATAAATTGCTCTAATTCAGGAAACCTCGTTTTTCGCCCAAACTCCAAACGGTTTTATGTACTCTTTCATTACTACCTACCACACCTTCTCCCACACGTTCTGGTTCCGCTTTTACGAGTCCTACACCCCCTCCTCTTCCACTACCCTTTCAACATTACAACCCTCCCTTTCACCTTTGCTTACATCAATATCTCCTCCAGTCATAAATTCAATGTTAAATTTGGAAGCTGCAAAACCTACTTTCTCTGAGTATAGAATAATTGCTAGTTTTTTCAGTGCGTTCCAACATCGGCGCTTTTCTCAGTGATGGTATCTCTTTGAACGTAACCGGCATGAAAGTTCGTACGTCACGAAAAGTGTATGAAGTAGACGTAACGTCATGCTTGTACGAGAATGACGTACACTTTTTGTAACGTATTTTATTCCACGCTTCGAGAACGACGTAAACTTATTACAAGCATGGCGTGTATTTAATTTTTGTGACGAAGTAGACGTAACGTCAGCTTGTAGAGAATGACGTACACTTTTTGTGGCGTATTTTATTTAGACGAACGTCATGCTTGTACGAGAATGACGTACACCTTTTATGACGTATTTATTCCACGCTTCGAGAACGACGTAAACTTATTACAAGCATAGCGTGTATTTAATTTTTGTGACAAAGTAGACGTAACGTCATGCTTGTAGAGAATGACGTACACTTTTTGTGGCGTATTTTATTTAGACGAACGTCATGCTTGTACGAGAATGACGTAC
>CAJVPI010000036.1:0-73209 GCA_910592345.1 Paraglomus brasilianum
TATGAGGGTTTTTATTGACACCTTCTTCAATTAGATCAATATTTCTTTGACTTACAGCTTCATTGGGCCTTCCTGAACGTGGTTTTTCTTCAATATTTTCTTCTCCACTTTCAAACTTATTAATCCACTGTCTGATTGTCACAATTGAAGGTGCATCATTACCCCATGCATGTGACAAAAGTTGGCGAATTTCCTTGGCCTCCATATTGTTCTTCCAGCAGGTAAGAATAAAGAATCTATAATTTTCGCGGGTAATTGAAGCCATTGGTTTTGATATCAGGTTTTTGAAATTAATTTTCTCACGAACTAACAAAGTAATTGCAATAGAGTTTTTTTTCAGGAGAAACTCAAACTCGCACTTTATTTTCATTGGCTTAAAATTTTTTTACAAAATTTCCTTTTTGAGTAAAAAGCAGACGATCAAAACTTTTCAACCGCCCCACGTAATTACGTTCTCAACTCAAGTACAACCAGATTAACAAAGCTCGGGAGTGGAGAAGGCGTTTCAATGTTAAATTTATTTTGTTTCAGAAATTGCAAAATTGTCAACATTTTATTTAAAGCAGTAAAGGTATGTGAACAGTCCTTTATAAAATAAAAAAACTGCAGCAAGATTATGCTTATACAGTGTGTAAAGAAATTATTGGCAAAAAAATTGCATAGACTTAAAATCGCATAACTTTCCCAAAATAAACCAATTTACGTAAACTTGATTTTGTTTTGATTACGAGCACCTGCGAGAAACTATATTACATTTTTTGGAACATAGGAGTCCGCTCAGCCAAAGATATTCACAAAGACACAAAGATTCCATCTATAATAACTTAAAAAAGTTGGCAGTATAGATCACAAAAAAGGAGCAGGTTGACCGAAAAATCACTCTCTATCTCATTGTTGCTGCACTACATCAGTCAGAATATACACTGATTCCACAATTTAAATCCAATAGAAAATCTTTGGAAGGTTGTTCAAAGAAACGTCGAAAAAGAATGCCACAAATCAGTAAGATTTAAGTCGTTTTATGGTAGAGGCTATTCCAGAAAACATGTCAATTAATTTAGTACAATTGATAAAGTACAGATATGAGTTAGTTATTGAAAGCAATGGATAAAGAATAGCATATTAAAATTTTGCCAACAAATAAAGTCTCACCATAGCATAATCATTAGCTTACTTCCAGATACTGTATCAAGCGTTTGTTGATTTGTCCCATATGAATTTTAATAGTATCTCGTCATAATAAAAGCCTTCAGATTGGAAGGTCCATCCAGTTCTCATCTAAGCTTCTATTTCCTCAAACGCTAAATTCCTTTCATTCTAACAATCATGATCTGATGTTGTTCACACTTAGTTGCCGTTCCATCATATGATTAGAAATTCCCATTACTCTGTAGAACAGATAATAGTGCTTTTTTATGCAAAAATAAACCCACTTATTGGCTTATTCTTCTTTTAAAGTATGATTTGCTAGCTTCCAACAATAAATGTTAATAAAATATCGGAGATGGACCTATAGATGCAACTATACAGATTATATCCTCACATGCACTTCTCCCTTTTGATCCTCTCTACCACATAATTTCTCCAATCATTAATTTCATCGTTGTTTCCCAAACATGTAAGTTTAAACTATTTGCCTGTGTCGAAGTAGGATCTTAGAAGCGTACTGCTGCTGATACTAATGCAGTCATAACTAATTTGTCAAGTTGTTTAGCACCTTATCCTGACAAATTTGGCCTTGCATATGTAAAACGCAGAAATATGGCGATAGTGCCATGACAAAGACGGGATCAGTCAGTTGCAAATGTCAAAATAGCCTTCTACTTCATGATGATCAAGAATATCCGCCGAGTGTTAATGGCATATACTGTGTAAACTTTTGTTCCACATTTCATGCAGCTTTAGAGTCTATATGACTGGCTTGTGAAAGGTTATTAAAGAATTCGAAATTTCGCTCTTTCTGTGTAACAATAACGTCATCTTGGAAGCGCCGTCACACACAACAAATATTTCTTCCATGTGATTTACGTAAAAGTCGGTAATGTAGGCAGGAGATCACTCTGCTTATATGACTGTATTACGAGGAAATAAGGAAAAGTCTATCGGATTGAAGCAAATCTCTAGCGTACAAGACGGGTTCTCAATCACCCCACATTTCGAATTTCTCATCATCCGAATGAATAAGGAAACAAACAATGCAAAATGACGTTATCGTACAGAAACTGGCACAAAAATGGGCTCAATGTTATGATGTCATCAAACATATTGGTCTATAAATATAAGAAGAGAATAGGGATAGGCAGACAGAAAACTAAATCACTCCAAACAAGAACAAAAAATCTTATCAATGAAAAAAGTAATAGTTGCTCTAGATGGTTCAGACCATTCGATGTATGCACTCACATGGGCGTTGAACAATATAATCGATGCTCGCTCAGACACTATCATGCTATTAGCTGTGGGAATATTCAACAACAAATCACCTCCCCTTGAATACTATGCTGCTACGCGTGAGTTGACAACTAAAGGTTTGGGTGGTGGAGGATGAATTAGTGACTTGGACCAATTAGTGGTCAGAAAGTATGTGTAGTGAGTAAGTAGGATCATGCGAATATAGTGAAGAAAGAAGGCCATTGGAATGTTTGATCGTGTACCGATCAATGATGAACCAAACGTACTAATCAAAATTCTTACATGATATAGGCAACATTTTGGATGGTGGGCCAACGGAAGCCATACGAAAAAAGGTGAGGGAAAGAGAGTTGGGTAGAATAGACTGATAATCTGTCAATTGATCGTATCAAGAAGACAAATCTGTTAATACGCTGTTGCACGTATATCAGGCCGAAGATCAAGCAATGGAGATATTAAAGTGTGGGACAGCCGTTATAAACAAACGCTATATCTGTGAACAGAAGGTAATATAGTGCATGTTGAGACTAATTAGACTATAAGCATAAGCTGTTATCTATGGCGTTTCTAACTTAATAGCCAGCAACACTTCAAATATGTAACGTTGCAACTTATACACACCCTGAATCATTTTGTAGGATCTAAAGCTCGAATGCCATGTCCAACTCAACGAGGATGCAGGAACAACAATTACCGAATTCGCCAAGAAGGCTGACGCTGATGTAATTGTCCTAGGTCATCGTGGCACTTCGCTATCCGATGGGGATACTGTTGGAAGCGTTTCACAGTATTGCTTGCATTCAGCTTCATGTACAGTTGTCATCGTCAGGAAGGAGAGCAAAGTAAAAGAGGAGAAGGCACAAGCCATATGATGATGCGCACTTGTTCAAGTCGGTGCGTGTAACACGGCTATGTTCTATGAACCGATCTGGGGATAACCTTTTTGTGAAATTACCCTCACATGTACAGATTAAATAATATTTAATATCTCGTTCCTATGTATTATATATATTATACATTATTATATATATGTAAATAGACGAATTTTCACATGACGACTTTTTCTTTATTTGATCAGTGATTGTGAACTAACTTCATACGACTCGGAGTTGTGGTTTTCCTTGTATGATCGAAAGAAGAATGAGCCGCTCCAGACAAAGATCTTCATATGTCGTTATTGGCACGATATTCTTTTATTGCCAGATGGCAAATATGTGTATAGTCATTACTTATTAAAATTTATGCCATCGAAGGTATCTTGTGATTTGAAATCAAATGGATGATTTAAATTGGCTCTATTTGCGGCAATTCATGAGACTAGACCTTTTTCTGACGGAATTACAATGTGTGTCAAATATTTGCAACCCTTGTTTGGTATGCAAAACCGATTATAACACTAATAAAGTTAGGCCCGGCATAATATTTACAAAAAGAATATGTAATAAGACATACAATATATGTAGATGGCATTCGATACAAAGTTGAGCTGTGAAAACAGTTTGAGTAGTAGGAGATAATAGAGCCAGAACATACAGATAATAGTTTCAAATGCAATACTGATATGAATTATATGCAGTACACGGGAAATTTTTCAGAATCACATGAAAACAATCTCTTTTAAAATACCTCTTTTCAAAATAGAGGCGATTCGCATGCTCTATAATATTACGTGAACACTTTTGATTTGTGATTTGTTTATTTGTTAAGTTTTAACCATAGCAGTTTATGGGAAATGGTACCCATAATGCTTGTACTTTACAACCGCATTCTGGTAGATCCCAAAAACTTCTCCTACTAACGATCTCAAGTAACAACAATTCTACTTCCCATTTGACTATTATCCTAATCTCAATATCAGTATTTATACATTACTCAAAACCGTGCGTCTTCTCACTGAGAGCCATAAAATCAACAAACAAAATTGGCATAAAGTTATTTCTAAGAGGCCATCGGAAAGTGTAGTCAACATTAAAGATTTCCATCAGGCAGTTAGAATGATCGTATAGATATACTGTTTTTCGTTTCTAAAGAAAAATTACCTTTCAGTTATGAGCTTCAGCTTTTGGCCTTTTAGTAGGAATAATTATTAAAAATTTATTTAATCTTCGAAAATGCACATTTTACAAATTAAATAAAAACCCATTACCATGATCAGATGTGACTATAGACAACAATCAATGCTTACATTCTATAGTGATAGGGACTATAATACTGTATATAAGGAAATTTATTGGTAAACATAACTACAGAGGGGCAATCTTTCATTGATAGTATACGATATGCATAACCAACTCCCTGTGCCCCACATCATTAAACTTCCACTACCAAATTTGACTGTCCCTTTAACATGTTGCTCTGTCAGTATACCCCCAGGCTTTTTCCATATCCACTCATGTCCATCAGACCCTAGACAATTGATTTTGGTCTCATCTGACCAGACAACACGTTTCCAATCTTCTATTGTCCAGTGTTGGTACTTTCTAGCAAAGTCAAGATGTTGGCAGATATGTCTGGGTAAAGGCGTGGTTTCGGACAGTTGCATTTTCAGCCATCCACTTTTTTGCTGCATCTTTTAAGTTTGCTTTATAAGGCGCCTTCCCACAATAGTTGAATATTGTATTATTCAGAATGTAAATCACTGTTATTCCATGTTACGTTTGTGATGTTGTTTATTAATGGAAATATATTTTGCGCCGCCATCGTCGCACCTACTCCAACAACTACCCAGAACGCATCTCTATAAGAGATACCAGAATTTGTATCTCTATATTGGCATCGTCGACACAGTTGCCGTTTTTTCCGTCTATAATTTAATGCTGTACGCTAGCCGAGTAATTTTGATAATAAAGCAGAGATGCCTTGGTCTAGTATTTATTGTGTTTGTTTATGTTGACGAGTTTTAATCGGGTTTCTTTTTCTTTGTTGCAGCCCTCAACCCAGCCTCTTTCAAAGCACGGCGTACTGTCTCAGCACCGACTTCAGCATTGCTAATGTCCCTTAACTCCTGAGTAACTTGGGTAGCAGAACCATCTACGCTTATCTGTTGGTTTAAGCTTAGTTGGCCGCCACCCTGACTTTTTTGTATGTCTGGTCTTGACTTTTCACATACTCTATCAACTGTAGCACGACTCACACCCAACTCTGTAGCAATTTTACGTGCTGGCAGTCCCCTATCAAGCAGGGAAACAACATTATTATAAAAGTTTCTTCAGAAATGGGTTTTGTGATGCTACGCTGACGTATTCTCTCCTAAATTTATCCAACGGCGCAGTAACACCAGCGCATTGGTACACAGCAGTGTTACTCACACGCAGTGCTGCAAAAGTCATAATTGTATACCGATAGATGATTAGAAATAGCTGCTAAGAATAGATCAATTAGTCCGCTATAAGTAGCGTAGATTTCAAGAAATCAATAAGTGCATGTTTAGAATGTTCCAATTTCCTTTCGATTCCTTATTATACATAAATGAGTAGTTCTTTATACTCTGAAATACATTGTTAATGATTCATTCCCTGGTAACTTATCGGTATAGCTGAGAAACCGCTAATCCCTATATCGATGAAGAATAATCGCCTCTTGTCCCGCGATTATTCGAGTGGCAAATTACGATAATTAATTGTTATGTAGATGCGCATTGATCAATCGACATTGTGAAGAAGCGGGTTTAAATTCTAATTGTTTGTTGTGCGTCTACAATTTTCGGAATACTGTGTAGTTGGCTTGGCTTATGCAGTCGAGACCAATTGATATTGTAATAGCTGGTAGGCTCACCATGAGCGCGCGAACAATTTGTTAGACATTCTGGGCAAATGCATTTGATTAATCGACGTTGTGTTGTGTGGACAATTACGTCTAATTCTGGAACGGATGGCGTATCGGCTTACTAATACGGTGGAAGCGTTTCTTTTTTTGATTATCAACACCTGGTAGATCCACCTGATTTATTAAAATTTGAAATGGCGTAGACCATTAAGTATTAGTAACTTTAATAGGCACGGCTAATTGTTGGGTTTTCTGAAACCGCCCAAATTGACCTGAACCTGGCAATAAAAAGGTCCTTTTGTGCACGACGTTCAAGTTCCGCTTCAGTCATCAATTCACCAGTGTCTTCCATGATGAAACATCTCTTTTTTGGACGTTTTACAAAATTCGCAAGACTTCCATTATATTAAATCCCGAGATATCCATGCCATGTGTTATTTCGCACCATGTAAATACGATACCACGATCATCTAAAAACAAACATAACAAACAGTGGGTGAATATTGGTATCACCATATGTTCCTGATCAACTATCCATTTATCTGTAGGTTCATGGAATTCACGGAACTCGTCTTTATCATTCTTTAGTGCGTCAACCAAGTATGACAAGCTTGGCAATTTCGGCATGCTTCGTTATTTCCCCCGTTATTAATGACACTGTTCGAGACTTGATAGGGAAATCTGTTCTCCACTTGGCATAAAAAAGTCCAAGCATTCATCTCCGCGCAATTCCCGAACCCCCAATGTTCTAGAGTTGGAATCACATTCCTTTGTCGGATTTCGACCAACCGTTCCCTTTGTTTCCCGTTGTAAGCTGTAATTGATGCACCAAATGCAACGTTGATAATCTTTTCCTGGTTTGATTTCCGAGAGACGTTTATTGCAGCCGGGCGCTTCCAAGATTGGGTTCCATTATATTTATCCATCGATAAATTTGGTTGAGATGTCGAAAAAGAAACTTCGCCTGACTCTGATATGTGAATTTCTCGGGATGAACGAAAAGTTGGTATTTTTTTTTTCCTTCGGGAGGGGAAAATTGATCATGTAAAAGTAACAGAGAGCATCCCATGGGCATAAAAAATTTTCTGGTAAAGTTATGTCACGTAGCTTGGAGTCACATGCGGAAATATTTCTTTGGCAATTTTTAACATCATGAGTAAAGAGCTTATTAAAGAATTGTTTTCTGATATCAAGATTTGGAGTTGATGTAAATTTTTCGTTAAACTTTAGACAAAAAATAGTTAGCATAACCCATACCACTACAAATGTTCATATGTCTTATTATTATTTTTAAATTGCTTGGCCATGAGGCCTTTCACAAGAGAAAAGTGAAGTTGAATTTTATTAATAAAATTTATTGAAATAATTGTTTTTTGCCAAAGTACATAATTAAACTCATTATCATACAAGTGTATTTGCTAACGTTTGTACAAGTTAATAAATAATGAGCCAGTTAGTAAACAGCGATCTATTCTCACCTTTTGCTTCGTGTTTTGCGTCTACAATAACGGACTGATTTCGTTATTAACGCTCAACTTGTCGTTTCTGGCGCAGTTAATACGAAAATTTGTCATGAACAAGGCTGATATAAATCAAAGTGTGAAATAATATAGGCAGTTATTTACAAAAAAATAAAATAAAATCAGAGAGGTGCATGTGTTAATAATCATTATCCATATTCTGGATTATGCGAGTAATTTATAATAATACTCTAGCCCTTTTTCGAATAAAATATACTGCTTCTTTGTTGGGTCGATGGAACTCAAAAAATCATAATGGTTATCTTTGGTAACATTTCGATCTAATCTGCAAATGTAATAATATTAACAAATATTAACCTCACTTATTGTAGGGTATATAAAACACAGCATATTTATGTTATTACAAAGCTGTTGATTGTCTTCTTTCGTTATTCTGTGAACCAATTAATAACTTTATTTCTTTTTAGAATAAAGGATGTCAAAATGACCCTCCAAAGAAAAAATCTCGTACTTTGGAATATATCGAAACTTGAGTTTATCCTTTAATTCTGGTTGGTCTTATTGATCTCTTTTATAGTATACGTACGCGTATATGCATTGATAAGACTTGGTAGAATTACGGGTTAGCATTAATTGTGAGTACATTCACGTAACTATGCTCTTACTTGACCATGTTCAAATGGAAATTTTGAAGTTTTATTACCGTCAGACAGCTTTTATCAATTGTCCAGACAAGAAACCAAGTTTTATAAGTTTCGTAGCTGAATCTACCAACCTAGTCACGTTTCAGATTTAATAGACAGTCTAATCTTAAAAGACAAGCACTGTTATTATACTAATCAGCCGGCATAGTTGTTACGTATTACGGGTTTATTTGATACACCAAAGTATAAAGGATCATAATCACGATATTTATCAATTATAACCTAATCAACCAAACTTGTTCTTTCCCGTGCTAGAGAAGACTTGTACTTTTATGAAGAACAATGATACTTTAGGGAATGTCACATGTTCATTTTCGATCCATTTGCTTCTTATCACTTGATTGTCTGTACAACCAACGACAAATCACCAACATTCTTGGATTGAGCACATTCACCTTTCCTCACTTTTTGACGTCTATTCAGAATAATCTACCAACTTTCTCAAATACTTTATTATTTCTTTCGGAAGCTATCGTCGCTTACACTCAGATTCCCAATGCAATATCTTCCACTCCCAATAAACCTAGATCTACTCGGTATGTGCGCGTATCGCGTATTATACTCTATTCATTACTTGCTATTCACGCACAAAACACTTGGTAGATCAACTTGTATATGAATATCTAAGACACGAGGGAATTCTTAACGAAGAAAGCGTTATAGACGAGTGGAATAAGAAATATAATAAATGTACACATAATGTAGAAAAACTCTGCAAAATCAATGTGAGTTGATGGCGAAAAGAATCACGTCACCTTGAAAGTTTGGGGATGGGTTTTGAGAGTAGCAAAAGGCCTAATGCTTGTAAGTTATTAGTATATTATATAATGTGACTTACATGCGCATTATATATTTGATGTAGGAAATAAGGCAACTCATCAATAAAGGCGAGATACAGGCTGCATTCGAATGTATAAATCAAGTATATCCTGAATTACTATTGAAGCCAAGATTAACGTTCAGACTATATAAACAGCAGGTAGAGTAGCAGGCGTAATTCTAGTTGACAATGCAATTAATAGCTGACTAGTAGGGTGAAAGTACATATAAATTTTAAAGGAATTATAGATCACTAATCTCAATTTGCTCAATCTTACCCATACATAACCCATTAATTAAAATGTTGTCGACATCTTAGTTCATTGAATTATCCCGTGATAAGCAAATCACAAATACAACAGCATTAGAATATCTTCAAAGACATCTCGCTCCGTGTGCACTCTCTTCAGATCCGCACGCATTCACCGAATTTCAACAGACATTATTATCATTAGTGCTCGGGAATAACACGACCGATGACCACAGTAACAGTAATAGTGTTTTCAACTCGATTCTATCCGAAGACAATCTTGGTTCCTCGGTCACACCACCAAAGAGTACGAATA
Source organism: Paraglomus brasilianum (assembly GCA_910592345.1). Lineage (NCBI taxonomy): Eukaryota > Fungi > Glomeromycota > Glomeromycetes > Paraglomerales > Paraglomeraceae > Paraglomus > Paraglomus brasilianum. The sequence goes on from CAJVPI010000036.1 coordinate 9,748, forward strand.
AGACAAGCGACGATTGGTCAATACGAAAAAGAGAGGAACTGGCTGATGATGTATACAATGTTTTATTGAGAAGTATGGGAATTAGAGAGCCTATACTGGCGCTTGGGATACGGTAGGTTTAGTGAAAAGAGAACACGAGTAACGCAGAACAATTTTGGTATGATATGTTTATGTTCTTTATAGCATACCGCGCAATCCTAACTTGATACCTCCCCAATCTCGCATTACCCCCTCCAAAAAAGCTACCTGATAATTATCCATAATACATATCACGCGCTCCGAGGAGAGGAAGCATCAATTCCTGAAGCAGCACAGCTTCTACTCCCAGAACGCGACGAGGAAGACGAAAGCGTTCTATCTCATATGGACGGAATAGCAGGCACTTATGATGGGATTGAAGTGCTGGATACAGATGATATGGAGTAAGTATAGAAAATTGTGAGTAGAGAAGAAAGATTTTGTTAAAGGGCAACACAATAGAATGGAAAAGCAGGAGATATTGGATGAGAGAGAGACACGACAATCGGTCAATTTGGTTCATGCATACTGATCTCGAGTTTTTCTGCTTGTTTCTAATTACCCAGGATTGACCAAGAAGCCGTTATGCTTTTAGCTCAGGTTGGGATGATTGCACGCGACATTTATCTCATTCTCGTTAATCCGGCAACATAGCACATTATTTGCTCAATTCTCACACGAATATACTACATTCCTCTCGATTTCATTATTCCTAACAACCCAGACTGTCGGCATATCTCGCCTACAAGCTCGAATGTCCGTAAAGCGGGCGCATGGTTCTTCCTCGGAAGCGTTATTTAATGAACTTTCCCGGATGCGCATTTCTCGCTCACTTCTTAATGCACTCTGCATCAATTATTACGTTCAACGCACCGCGTTTCCATCTTCCTCTCAACCCCTCCCGTCGTATTCATTTCCTTCTAATTCGTCTTCGCCTATGCTCACACCAAGCACAACCTTGTTAAATACATACCAGCCTCAATCGAGCAATGATTCGATTGAAAGAGTCGGCACCTGCGTTCGAGAAATTGTCATGAAAGGGGAAGGAAACGTCGCAAAGAGAGTTCTAGAGCATTTGAGTACAAGTGGTGTGACATCAGTTTACGATAAATTATGCAAGTGGAACAGAGAGAACGAAGGCATAAAGTGTAAAAATGCGAGTTCGAGAGAGCGTAAGATTGGAGGAAAGCAAAAGAACTGGAGTAAGGACAACGATAGCAACGTGGGGAGGAATGACAACTTTGAGGACAAAATTGAAAACGAAACGATGGATGATGCATTCGTACAGGATACTGCATTCCCGTATGAAGATTTGGAAAAAACTCCCGTCTCTCCACGCTTGTGGTTTGCTTGGAAGCAATGCGAGTTTTTGGAACATTTACGCGTAAATGAATGGGACCAGGCTGTAAGGATATTGAGAGAGGAAATGAGTAAGTAAATGGGTAAAATACGTGTGCGAGTGAAACTTTTTCGCGGTAGTCGATTTGCACGAAAATTCTATTTCATATTAAATGTCTTTCGCTTCTTCTAACATCTACTCACCCGTCTGTTCCCTCGCCTAGGTCCACTGACGATAACATACCCTGATCTCTTAGACCCGCTCAAAGACTGTACTCTTCTCATTGTATACCGTAACTCGACTAAAACGCCGCTTTCCTTTTTGCGCACCTTGTTTACTCGCGAGAGAAGTAACAATTGTGCAGTCGCGGAAGAGAGGAGTATTGGAAATGACGAGAGAGGGCAAGAGAGAGAGATGGTGAATGTAAGAGAAGTTATTGATGGAATTTATGCGAATGTAAGTCAGTTTAAAATATATGAAACCGTGGTTTGCATGATACGTTTATTAGTTTTCTAATAGTCTTACATATGGTCTTTTTTTTTTTTTACTACGCTCAACAACGTCTATCGATTTTTTCCTGCAACATCTCTCCTCCAGTTCAATCCCCAAACCCTCATTCGCCCTCTCTTGACCTCTCTGGCCAGTAGTTCATATTCTCCCTTCGCTACCACTTCCAAAGATGCCGCTTCCCCACCTTCTCTTCCATCGCCTATAGTACCGTCCCTTGTGGTTCTTTTTTCCCATTTGCTTGATATTCATTCTAAATGGTTCGAATATCAACAAAGCGAAGATATATTCCAAAGTCTCTTTCATTTGGATGAGTTGAAAAAGTTGGAGTATTTCCGGGTACCTTTACGACTATGGAAGAACGGAAGTGCGGGTAACATGGATGAAGGGGTTGTTGAGGATAACGAGGATGATGTAATGATGCAAGAGGATGAATTCGGCGAAGAGGAATTGCGAATGGCTGAAGCAAGTGAGTTTATTTATACTTTAATTTGGGAAGAGACAGTTTGCACCTCTACTGGCAAGCTGTATACGATTGTAAAATAGACGGAAATTATAACCAGAGAAAACCTTTTGATCGTTCGTTATAATATGAACGTGATTTCTATTATAGTAGATTGAATAATTTCTTGGATCGTGTTTGTGCTTTGCTTACATGTTTCTGATGTGTATTCAAATTTAGATGCAGTCAGGTTTAATATCGCCGATAATGTAATTACACATATCCAGGAAGTGATGGCATGGCCTAGAGTACAAGGTAATTTAATGGAAATTCAGTAATTTGTAGTCACCCAATCATTACTTACTGTCAAATCACCATTTTTCAGCAATCAACATGCTCATTGAACATGGAGGCAATCCAGAGACCCTCTTAAATGCGATATTCTGATGACGATACGCGACACTCGGTCCTCACATTACATTTCATGCCTATATAGACATTCACTTTGTAAATATTTACTATGTTAAATAACATTACTATTACTGCATTTACGAATAGGTCTCAATTTTGATGCCCACGCTTTGAATTCTGCTATATTAATATTTGACTGCTAAAATAAATTCACACGTTGAAATATGGGTTTTAGGGGTGTTGTGATTTTTAAATAGTTCTCTTATTAACACGATCTTTGAGCCATGAAACATGTATTAATAGCTCAAATGACAATTGAATTATGCTGTACTTTAATGTAACTTTAATCGATAATTAATACTGCGTTTGTAATTTCTACCTATTACTATAGAATTTTATCATTGTTTGATTTCTACAATAAACCAGCAGAACATCAGGGCCGTTGTTGGCTACTGAGCATACAGTATTTGTATTGATAACTGATAAGGAATATGAATCAGAACCTGTAACTTCATTAAAAGTGTGATAATATAATGCGATTGAATGATCCTTAGGAAGGCACTATTGGTTCTACATTTATTGAAACCAGACGATATATTAAGTCAATCACAAATTGACAGTTTCACTACTATTGGTTGGCACATGATAAAATCATATGTTATAAATTTTCGCGTGGAATACGTAATTGCTTCCACCAATAAAACGTAATAATCTCTCAAATATCCGATATCGGTTTGACCGTATGAGAAAGATTAGGTCGATAAATAGGGAGTAAGAGTAATGTTTTTAAATACAGTGCACGAGACAAGTAATGAGCATAATATTTTTATTTACTGCACAGCAAGAACAGAAGTGCACAAGATTTTATACGCACGATATTAAACAAATTAATTAGGACTACCCAATAGTTATCTGGTTACCATACTTCCTCTAATCTTCTTGGCATGCCACGAGCTAAATTAACAAAATTTTCGTTTCGATTTCATCCAATCTTTTCTGTCAAGAAAAATCTGTAGTAACTGCTTTTTTTTAATGCTACTAAACTTTTTCTACACAATTCCTCAAGATTGCTAATAAATTTCAATTGGGTTAATATCTGGGCTATTAGACGGCTAAATTGGGCACCGCTGTATTATTATTATGATTCGGATCTTGATTATATTAAATACTTGACTCGCTACTTTGGTGTAGAATTAGGCAATTACTATACTGACTGAACCATGTCAATGTCATGCTTCGTTAACGAAGGCGATGACGTATTAGTATTAGTATATCCTATACTCCTGCGTAACTCCGACGGTACCACAAGTTTCAGGATCGGTGCCACCTTATTAAGTCACCTTATTCATACCCATGCACCCACATGACACATCCCCTACAATAAATTAAAACATGCAAATGACAATATTTTTGTACGATCTTGAAGCTAAAGTGATCGTACCTTTTTGAAAAAAAAAAATTTTTTTTTAAATAACGATAGATTTTTACACAATAGCTGTAGCTCGATAGGGTGATAGTGTAATATAAAAATACGTAATTATACATGTGTAGCCCACTTCATCAAGCTACCGCTATATAACAAAAATATATCGTTATTTTTTTCTCTCCCCAAAAGCACGAGCACTCGGCTTCAAAATCGTACACAAACTATTGTCATTTGCATACCATATATGGACAGGAGAGATTTTTTAAAAAAAAGACTCCTTATATGTTTACTAGTAAAGTTTGGTGAATTCGATAATTATTGTAGAGATGTGTATGTTTGGAAAAAAGTGGCAGCCGTCCGCGCTATCCATAATAAGAAAAACTGGCAGCTCGATTAATTATAAAGAAGCGCTACTTTATTTATTAGTATCTAATAAACGGTAGTTCCTTATATTGTATTCTGAAATACACTATTAACAAATAGTTCTCTGGTACAGTCAACCGATGTGGCTGTCCTCTCCCTTTTTTATCGGTTTTTCGCGAAAAACGATATTGATATAAAATAGTCGGTTTTTGGGAAATGATTGGCCAATGAGATATTGATGTGAACATGTACTGTACAACGGTAATTCGTACTACCTTATAATATCGGTTTGGCTCAAATATGTGTGCATTGTGATCTTCCATAGCTATCGCCAAAAAATATCGGTTTATCGGATTTGCGAAATCTGTATATTGTTATTATCGGTTTTAAGAGAAATCTATCATAAATGTACGAGAATTGAAAAAAGTATCGGCTTGCGAGTTATCGGTTTTCCGAGGCTTGACTGTATATAGTTGCAAAACTAATCCTTATATCGGTAGCTACTTGTGCCGCGAGTATTCCAGTGGTATTACGATATTTATTTGCTTAAGTAGAAACGCGTTTGATATAATTACAATCACACCCCAACATATAGGCTTCCGAATCGGAAGGAAATCGTTGATTTACTCGAGGGCAGATAATTAATGTCTACCGATCACCACAAGGTCGTGAGTAATAAAGCCTGGCTTAAAGATCACTAACTGTCGCTATATTTAATTAAAAGTAGAAGAAGCCACAGCTCCGTTCGAACATAGTTAAATTCCAAGAACCAGCGATCGTATACTAGCCTTGAGATTTAGCTTTTCAAACGAGGCCTTTAAATGACAATTATGACTTTAACGCAGGTTTTCAAAATATTCGCGATGCTAGATTGGTCTTGTATACGTTATCCCTAGATTATTATTTAACTTTGAATATTACGTCTATTTCTTTACGGGATTAGTTTCGAAAGCCAATAGGAAGTTTCCACACTAAATGCGTTTGTAAAAATTAAATGATGATCTTAGTAAAGTTCCTACGAAATCGATGGCAAGCTTGACTCCATTTACCGTCGATACTAATGCGTTTTCACTTTTACCGACGATAGAGGTAGATTCACTAGGAACGAATGAAAGTAATTTAGTAATTAAAAAACTAGCACAAAAATTAATTTTTATTTATAAAAAAAAAGATCATAGTTCAGTCAGACTTCTTACAATCATATGTCAGTGGTTGTGCTCTTCGACTATTATTTATTATATTAATTATATTCATACCTGTGCTATTGTCTTAATTGTGCATGAAAAACCCGACTAAAGTCTCACTTTGCAACAAACTCAAGTCTTAATTGAATATTTGCATTGATATGGTCACTCGATTATTAAATATAAAGTAAAGAACTCATAATGAATGAAACAAAAGTATTTATTATGTTGATTTATGATATTTGTATTCCTATAATATTTGTCTGTTATATTAAGCATGTACATACCAGAAGAGTTAAATGTTGATCGTCGAAGAGAGTTAAAAAACTTTGTGCATAATCTTACAAATATTGTCGGTTAGTTGCAAACGAGATCTTTTTTTTTTGTTGCTGTCGAAAGCATAACACGTTTAGGAAGCAAAGAGTTGAGTTACGATAATGTATCAAAATTGTAATCGCATGATTATTAATGGGAAAAACACAAAATTTAAGTCACATGGAAGGAGTTGATTTACTACAATTAGTAAAGTGACTCTACTATTAAAAATTCCGTTCCGGAAAATTGTGATCATAAGGGGGATGTCTGTAGTAGGGTCTGACTATATCGTTATGTTGCAAAACAAATCATAAGGCATATTATAACGCTCAAATTATCCACACCCTCTTCCTCTCTTACACATACTGTTCCAATCTTACTCTCTATCTCATTGTATTGTTCACTTACTCTCCTCGCATACACACAATCAATAATGGTTTATGAAAGAAAATAAATAAATAAATAAATAAATAAATAAATAAATAAATAAATAAATAAATAAAAGCTCTTCGAACGCGTATATGTTATGCAAGATAAATTACTTTGTTTGCCGAATTTTTTATTATTATGTTTTTAACGCAAACACTAACGGTGGTTTTTAAACTGTCAACCTTTGACCCTAATTTTTTGCTGCCAGATTCGATCACAAAATATCTCGATCAAGTTTGAATGCACAGCACAAGACCTTTAGTGCCTGTCAACAGTTTAGTATTAAAAATTTATGACATTTGTCAGAACAATGTAGGAAAAATATGCCCGAAAACTAGTGCGGTTTACAGTCAAAGAATAGAAGTCTATTTCTGATAAATGTTAATCAATTTAGTGGAATTGATAAAATAAAACATAGGCTAATTATGAGAAGTGTATGTGAAAGAATAGTCCATTAAATAAACTCTGCCATTCATTGCTGCAACTATTATAGCACATCAATCAATAGTTTGCCTTCTTCTTTTTTCGTATACTTGTGACGCGTTAAAAATTTCTATGTTGTGATTCTGAATGAATAAAGCCATAAATTAGTAACCCGCAAACGCATTTAAAATTTTGAGCTTATTCACTAAAACCAACTTTCGAAAACGAATGACTGTGTATGGAGCCCTCGTATAATACTAAACATATCACAAAGTTGGTTTTTTTTTTGCCGGTTACAGATTAACTGCTTCTCAACGTTTTCTTCGTTTTGTGGAAATGTTTCATGTCGATTACCTTGTACTTTTATAGCAAATGTCAAATTTTAGTTTTAAAAGGTTCAGCGAATGCCGGAAAGTAGGCCAAGAATGTTTACTATAGCTTCACGACATATGTAAATTTTCATGCTTTTTAATAATATTATTATTAAAATTGGCAAAGCGCTTTTATATGGCGATGCAGCTTATGTACTGTACAACGTATACACTTAAAAGTTTATTATGTTATAAAAATTATAAAAATTGATGGAATGTGTATTAAAATATACGTAACAATCACAAGCAGATACCGTACCGTACAAAAGTAACGAGAATTACTAATTAACTGATAGTTCGATAACTAACAGTTTGTGTAAGCATTATTCAATATATTTTGCGTACCCTTCCCGATCTTCCTAGCAAGTTTACGTATTTCACATTTCACGGTTAATTCATAGAATCCTGTCTTTCTTATTCAAATCAAAACAAGTTCTTGGATGAAGAACATGTCAATAAAATCTCGCTTCTGTGGCGAGAAATCATATTTCACGTCTGACTAGGCGCATTCAAACATATTGCCCTGAAAGTTGTTAGACTTTACGCACGTACAATTCCTTATCTAAGGAAAAGTTGGGACAGTTCAACGTGGTCTTTATTTAGGTGCACATGTGGTGACCACTGATTTTCTGTGCCGCTACTATCTAATAAGACTTATCTGACACCTTACGGTGCCAGTACATATTTACTTGTAGTAAATCTATCTACTGTATATTCTAAGGATTACACCATTTTGATACGGACTGATGTCTTATAACGACTACCTGTCCTTTGCCATTTTCAACCATTATTAAGGACTAGCCCATATGATTTTTGGATATAAGGATCGGATCGACTGCTGTTGACCCGATACGAATCGCGACAATCTTGTCGCACAGAAAGCTGACATATTCATGGATTATTTCAATGCTACATTAGGGGTCGGGGGCGCAATATAGCGAGATACTAATACTTGGCCTTATTAGCCATAAACTGTAATCCTTACAGCCTTCGCAGGGAAGCTTCAACTTGGCCGACCGAGATTACTAATCTCAACAATGTCGAGTCAGCTGCGCCTGGGCTACAATGCTACGCCTCATCGGTAACTTTCGACCAATCGAATAATTCATAGTAAAATAGTAAAAACTCCATTAGTCAGGATTGGCGCAGAGATGTAATTTCCTATTGGGGATTTTCATTTGTTCCTAAACAGTGAATACAAGTATCAACATTATCAACGGTCGTCTCCAGCAGCTTCATCAATTAATACTGTAAAACCATCTCAAATACAGGGCTAGTGGATATTATTAGCTGCCCGCTTACGATGGTGGAATATGCCGTTTATTTATCCTTCATTTTGATTCGGATGAACAACCAATCAGATGTTTTTGTCAAACAGGGCCGGATTTTACATTTAGGAAATATGGAATGTAACGTAACAATATCACAAAACATTCGATATTATGTAATGGCTAAATTGATGCAACTGGGCTGATCGGAAATCGTATCGCATTTCTGGTTTCCAACAATAGTAATTAATAAATAACAGACAAAAGAGATTATCGGTAGTGAGAATTTTCTGACCGAGTTCGGAGTGCACGTGAGCAATAAGCATATCAGCCCCGCGGGACACGTCTCTTTGCTATTTGCGTGTTCGAAACCTAGTCATAGCGAGTGAGAATAAAATGGTAGGGAAAGAAATGTATTGTTATTATTATTATTAAGCAAAGAAATCAATCCCTGCTTTTGTCGAAAACTCACTTCCTTGTTCAGCTGACTTGTTCGTATGACAACGCTTTTGGCGTCACTGTCGAACATGATCGCCCGATATGGTCGAGTCGGGCGTAGTTTGCAGTTGCCAAATCAAACTTTTCCTTTACAATTAAGACTGTGTCCTGCGAAATATTTAATTGACTAAAATTTGTAATTTTTCAAACTATATAAAGCTTGACACTAGATACAAACTTCATCATTCGTTGATGGTAATTGCGTCGTCGAAAACATCGGCACATACCCTAAATTTATTAGTATCCGTGACCTTGTACATTCCGTCAGATTATCTCAGTCGGAGGTTCGGGCCGAGCATCTAGCACACAGCCCGTATGACAAAAACTAAAAACAACCAGCCTACCCACAACCCCCATTCCCTCAAACGGCATTGGGAATCGACGCAAAAGAATTATTTCTTGTGTACTCTTTCCCATTCCCAACTTGAAGAGACTTGCATTTTACAATACTAATAAATATTTCGGTGAAATACCCGATATCCGTCCAGGACTAAGTCGGAAAGAGGATAGATACTCTTGTCCTATATATCATATATACGTTATATATATGTATGGGGCTGGGCTGGAACATATCACGACGACCCAAAAGTATTATTATCTCTGCAAAAAAGACCAACGTCGCCCAGTAGTAATAACTAAGATAGGATATATACGATACAATAGTGCATAATACCATACCTTGTATCATTTCACATTACATACCCGTTATACAACCTCCGTATCAATAAGCGTGTTCGGGGACCCTAACAACTCACAATGCGAGGCGAATGTATCCTCCGACCTACAATATCCGGTGTAGTCAATGACCTCCAGATCATAAAACTCCTCGAGCTCCTAAAAACAAAAACAACCGAATCTCCATACTCCCTTGCCAAATGCCTCTGTACCATAAAGGCAGTCTTCTCTAAACCATATTTTCCAACAACTGTCTTTGGGAAACGCAAGACAGTTTCATTCGACTTTTCTGGAATGTCATATATAGTAGAATTCACTGCGTGTGCTGAAGCGCACTCGCAAGACATAAGATGCATGGATGTGGATAACCCGCATAGTAACCATATCGGAATCTCCCAGCCGATTATCATGGGCAATAGTAATAATAACGGCAGTAGTAGCAGTAATAATAATGCTAATATTATCAGTACACAACCGCCTCAATTCCTAAAACCCTCGATCGATGATATATTAGGAGATGATCAAATGGTACGGTTTGTGACAATACTCAAGGATAAAGTTCGGGAATCCCCGATTACAATGGCGACTTTGCTCGCCTGCATCAAGTCAGTCTTGGAGTCATCCGGCATCAAAGAGCGGCTCTTTCCAAACAGGATAAGATTTAATCATGGCGATGATACCCCTTTTCGAGAATACGTCGTCGAATTCAACTCTTCGTGTGATCGAACGTTTTCCGAGCACGAAACCAATGGAAATATGGTTGGAATTGTGTCAATGACGGGTGCAATGGATCATTATCGTGGTCACGACGACGACGATGAAGATACGGACGAATTAGAAAAGGACGAAATTCTAGAAGCACAGCAGCATCAGCAACAACTCCATCTCCAGCAACAACACCAGCAACATGCGGGTACGCAGGATGTATGGCATGTCAATGTAGGGAATTTGTCGAATATAAAGAGAAAGAGAGGAAGCGATGTTCATGAAGAAGAGGATAATTTCGTACATCACAACATGCCCATGAAAAGGCGGGCTGCGGATAAGCATAAAGCACCGCCTTTGAGTAAGTATGTTTCCGTTTGCGGTTTGGAAAATGGCCATGTGTTTGACAAATTTATTTACACGTTAAAAAACTTGCATCGTTTATTATATTTAATCCCAATTTCGTTTCGTTTGATAATCATTATCCTGGACCTATCTTGTCTGTTTTCACATTTTCAATAATCCCCCTTTTTTTGTTGATCTCTTTCACAGGTTGCGAAGCAGTAAAACGTCTATTCAGCTCAATATCCAAACAAACGCTTCTTCAGCGTCTCGAAGAATCAAAAGCCCTCATTTCCTCCATCACCGAGTCTTACTTCAACATCAGACAGTCATCCAATGCTAAATCGCCTACCTCCTCTTCACGTCTAAACCTTCTTTGCCACCTTTTGCAATCACCGCCAACATCCCGCATAGATGGAATTTCATCAAAAGTGTTCTCGAATTTAGAATTATATAAACTATTTACAACTTACAATGCATACAAGGAAGATTTGGCTAAACTTGCGCAGACGGAAGCACCGAGTCCGGCAAAAAAGGTTCAAGAATTCACACAAACTTCAACAGAAGCGTCAGTAAAATTTCCCACATATTCCAGCTTTATCGATCCAACAGTAACACTTCACATCAAAGAACAAACTGGCGGGCGAGAAGTAGGCAAACATCGTCTCAATTGCGCGTGGCGTCTATCTATTCTTTGTGAACTTCTTGGCAAGGGTGTCTTACTTATGACCAAAGAACTTTCCGGTGCAAAGCTCGAGCGTATTCTTGTCGAAGAGTTTTCAAAGTTAACCGACTTTCTGAAAAATCCCGACAACCATGACTGGGTAGCACAGGTGAAGGAAAAGTTGGATCTCCCTGGGTTTGATGACGTATACGCGCCATTGGCAGAGGCGGATATTGTATATGCGCCAATTGAATCTGTTGATATTTCCGATACGACTACTGCCGTAAATGATAAAGAAGATGTTAGAAATAACACGATCATGGACACTTCTGAGAGTGTTTCTAGTGTATCTCCAGTACCTCAGAGACAGCAGCAGCTACCATTGGCTCTGGAGCCAGATGAAGAGAGGACGGAGATTCCAGATGTGATTAAAACAGAACCGCTGGCGAACGTCAATGCAGCATCCGTTACTAGTGTAAACATATCAACGTCTAACGCGACGCCCCTCACTTGGGTCAAACAAAATAATATCGCAGGGACTTATTGATGACAAGAAGAACTATTATATTCGAGATTACAGATATGAATGTTGTATTGTATCTGGTTGATTTTATAGTAGAAAGTAGAGTAATGCTATTTGTGGAAGGAATAAGGAGAACTCGGGGGGGGGGGGGAAAAAGAAGGGACGTGTTGGTTGATGGGTAGGCGTTGACATGAGATACTGGATATTTACAACATATCAGAGTTGATTATAACAGATATAAAATTCATTACAGATGATCTAAAATTTTTTACCCAATTTTTTATATTAAAAAAATCCTTTATAATTGTACAGACAAAAAATTTTTTCTTAGCCTTTTCCCCTTTTCTTTTTCTTTTTTTTTTTTTTTTGGAAAAATTTCTTTATTAAAAATGTTATTTTTAATTTTTCGTTAAGCCTCGAAAGACCTACCGATCCCTTGGGTCTCTCTCTCTCCCCTATTTTGTATATAATTTTCTGCTTATGCTTATCCTCCAATTTTGATTCTGAATGAGAATAGTGAAAAATTGCAGAGGAATATAATAAACTTAATTTCGAGCGGTAAATTAGCGCAATAATGCGAGTGGAAAGGTGATCGCTTGACATTTATTCATGCCAGGTTAATACTCTTGTTACAATGGCGGGCGCCGTACACCAATGATGGTTATTTACACTCGGTATATACCCTTGCTATCCTATCCTATTGACGTGATCTATTCTCTGGTCATTGGGTTATCATCGTTTTGACCTAACTCGGTCTCGTAGTCTCGAGTGGCTCAGCTCACTCAAACCTCTTCTATCCCTATCCCTATCCCTATCCCTATCCCTATCCCTGTCTCTCTCTCTATCTCTGTCGCCGTCTCGTCTATTTTTATCTCTTCTATCTCTGCCTCGATCCCAGTAATTTTTCTGATCCCGTCGTCCATCTTCTCCATCGTTAGCATCTAATCTCGCACGTTTCTTGTCTGTATTTGGCAATAATTGTTAATAAATCTCTTATATTTGTCGAGACGATATCATTCTTTTCCGTCAGTTACATCGTTACTTACTTTTATTGTCATCGTCAGCTGGCAATGAATGCTTTATAAATCTACTTGCTGCGCCTCTGTTGAGGGAGAGTGTTGGTTTGGGAGGATTGATTGTGTTTTCAACAAGCTTAGAGTAACGCTCTATTCTTTTCTATGCAATAAAAGGGATAGCACCAACGCATTAATAAGACTTTTGTGTCATCGCTTCAACCGCTTATTTCTTATTACCAGTTGTTCAACGACTGGATGTGATTTTGGGTCGACTGCATTCGTTTGCAAGTACACTATAATGTTTAGACGGGCAGTAAGTGATCTAGAAGCGTGAGAATGTGAAATACAGTAATCACATTAAAAATGGTCTTATGCCGATATTCAGATCTCTCATAGGGCTGTGCTGTAACTTTATATTTCTTACAAGATATTAAGTTATTTATCGAGTATGCAACTAACAATTGTACTCGTGCTCGCTCTATGACATCGAGTTTAGCTGCTATTTCTTCTATAGGGGTATTCAGTAAGGGTTCTAATATTTCAGTAAAACTATCCAAAGACTGTTCATAGCCCTGGACGTAGTCTTGGAGATCCATGTCGTCTCTTGGCATTTTTAAAGCGGTGTAAATTTGGCTGTGTTTCTTTATATCTATAATGAAACGGAATGCAGCGGTAAAGTTGAACGATTTACCGTTGATTGCATGTGATTCGTCCGACTGCTGTATTCTTATATATTGGGTGTAATTGTCATCAAAATGCTCCGTGAGCCCGAATTGTGAGTACCTTTTTTTTTCCTCCCTATTACTATTAATGTGTGATATGGTAGTAGAGTGGGTAAATTGGGCAATCATTAATAAACAATCATCAATAAGATTACTAAAATAATTAAAATTATGAATGATAATAAGTAAACAGCAATAATTCATAATCATATATACATTGGGCATAATATTAAAGAACCAATGTCTCAATCTGTAAGGCCAACTGGACAGAAGGATCCGAGTAAGCCTCGTGCAAAATACATGATATGGCGTAAACGTTCTGATAACATGCCCATTGGCCAACTGTGTAATAAACCGTTGTGTTGGATGAAGGGAGGGGCAAACATTGATATATACATTTACTTTTAAGAGTCGGCAAGCGACCATTTTAGAGCGCAGTTATCGGCGGCATTGTTTTCTCGTCTCACCCAAGTATCTACGGCAATCACCCATTGTGAATCCAGTCTACAAGATGTTCAGAAAACAATAGAGGTAAACAATTGAATGATTAAGGGGTGGGGCTACGATAAAGGGAAATAGAAAAAACGCTAGCCAAAGAGAAAAGGCATAGCATAGATGGATAATGTTTCAAGCCATATTACATCCATGACCATTCATTCGCATTCACAATTCTATGGCCATTCCCATTATTTGCATAGGAATCTCGTTCTAACGTTAAATCGACGACAAGGACGTTGCTGGCTCTGCAATCGGAGGCAATGAAGATAGATGGTATCACTATACCCGGAACAAGAAACTTTGACAAATGGCCGACTGCGGTATACACTCCGACAGACGCCAGCAGAAAAGAACAATAAAACGGTGCTCTCTTTTTTACATTGGCACTGACTGTTGTCTCAAATTGGGAGTGATTATTAATAATTAGTAATATGGGCACTCTTATTCAATTAACGTTTCTGAGGGAATGTGGATGTTGGGTTAACACCATTGTATTACTGCCAATGAGCGCACGATGCTGATCAGCACTACCAATGTCGCGTTCAATTGACAAACAAGAGAATTAGGAGAAAAGGAATGGAATATGAATAAATAGAGAATGAATGGTTAATGAATGGATGGAATTACGAATGGGAAAGAGCCGAAATAGCAAAGCGTTTGTGACTACTTTTATTATCCGATAGTCAACATCTGTTTTCATCCAATCACATTCTCATAGCATCATGGTAATACTGAGACAACTATATAACACAATGAATCTTTGCCGCATTCTATAAGCGATAGAATACATAAAATCCCATATCACTTTCACATTCATTGCATTACATATTCACACCCATCATTGCATATATTTATCATATCCAATCTACACACAATAATCCCGGTCCCCCCTCCCTGTCACATCAATTCTAATCTACAATTCACCCCTCTATATATTCCCATCACAAACATTTCACCTCCCATACTATATCATCAGACGTTTCTTGTCCATCCCCCTCCCCTACTGCCTCAAATATTGAAACTTGGCATCAATACCACATAAATACATTACGCCAATCTCTGAGAATATAAAGACCGGTTCTTCACTATTCACAACTCATATTTCAAGGCTTAGCAGGCAGAGACGAAAAAGTGAAGAACGACAAGTAGATAAAATATACCCTTAAAAGAATACCAAAAAAACACATATACTCGACAACGGGGACTTGCAATTAGAATATCCCCAGTATATTATAAGAGCATTAAGAAAAGGTGAACAGTAGCCCACTCATTCCACAAGTTTTCAAGACACGCCCCAGTAAGTGAGCCAAAACAGCTATCCCATGTGGTCAGTTCAAGCTCGAAAGTAAAGAGCATACACGTAATAACCGAACAAATCGTCAACTTGTATTAACATGACAGAACTATCGCTTTATATTAACAACATATTCGGCGGCCGGCAGAAGAACAAAAGAGCGCTGGAAGTGGAACAAGCAAGAGTAGGAGTAATCTAAGAAGTTGGCCGTCCCTGGTAACGTTGCTTGAGTAATATTATCTTGACTTTTGTATTGACTCATTATTGTTATCAAAAGACAGACATTGCCTTGTTGCGAGCTGACTTACTACACTTTCTATATGCTGCCTACAACTATGCTTCTCCATTCTCATTCTTCTCTATTCTCCAATCAACCCCAGTTCAAATGCCAAATCAATACCCAGACTTTAACGAAATGGATGGAATAGTCTCTAGCGAAGAAGAATGCTCTTATCCTATCGAAAGTGACTCTTTAAGTACAGAAGATGAGGACGAAGAAATGGAAGACTGTGCATCTGATGATGACATTGGTACGGTGAATGAACAGAGAGATAATAACAGTTTACAAAGGCATTACATTATGTCGCAATCTGCGTATACGACGCAACAGGAGAGAGAGCAGGCTTTGGGAATACAGCGGTATATGCATTCACAAGAAGGGCAATCGCAATCGCAACAGCAACGTCAACAGCGACATCAATCGCTTCAGCAATGTGTAATGCAACAGCAGCAGCAGCAGCAACAACAACAACAACAACAACAACAGCAGCAGCAACAACAACGCCAACACCAACACCAACACCAACAACACCAACAACACCAACACCAACATCAACAACAACACCAACAACAACAGCGGCAACAACAACAGCAGCATCATACACAGCAACAGGAACACGAGCAACAGCAACAGCAACATGGACAGCATCACATTATGCTACGGCAGCAGCAACACGCTATGATGCGTCAGTTGCAACAGCAGCAGCAGCAGCAGCAACAGCAACAACAACAACAACAGCAGCAGCAGCAGCAGCAGCAACAACAACAACAACAACAACAACAACAACAACAACAACAACAACAACAACAACAACAACAACAACAACAACAACATCGACAACAGCAAACTCAGCAGCAGCAACCGCAACAACGGACGCAACAACGACCGCAACAGCTGCCTTCTTTCTTCGCAGCTCCATCATTCGGCAACAGAGGAACATACGCTCAAAGAGATCACACGCCGCTTCCATCATTAAGCGGTACATTTTGGCAAACCCGTACGCTACCATTTGATCCACATCCATATTCCGGAATCAATCCAACCTCGACATCGCTGCCACAACACTCATCCATTTCTTCTTCTATAACTCAACCTGTATCATCTACAACTACTCCTAGCTCCATAACCTCTTCAGACCCCCAAAAACATTCTTCACTTAGATTCTCCCACTCATCGTCGTCCTCCTCAGATGTGGACGACAATGATTCTCACTCCCCATCTTCTTCGTCGTCTTCTTCATATGACAGTTCGAGAAAGAGGGCCCGGACGAGGTCAAGTGAGTGGACACAGGGGATTCAACATCCACAAATGGCTGGATATTCTACAAATGTCAATGGAGCTGTTAACAGTAACATGTTGGATGGGAGTGTTCGAATGAATGACATAAGTAATTGTGTTGGCGGAAGTGCCAATAATATGAATGGAAGTGCAAATTTTAGTGTTGGCGTTAATGGCTCCACAGGTATGCGAACAATTCCTTCGCCAATAGGATATGTTGGACAACAGACTAATGGAAGCTACATGCGCCCATATTTTGATCTGTACAATTTACCAGAGTCACCTATTTCGACCTTTCCTACAGTATATGGATCTCGTATGGAACACTATGCTAGCCAAAATACAGCACTCAGACCTATAACGACCTCCACTTCCACTTCCTCCACCACAACCACCACTCCGCCACCGCATCCTTCGACGACGGTGCAAGCAAACGGGCGACATTCTGACTCGTTTCAGCGACCGCACACATCAAATCAACCATTTCTACCCGCAATTATATCCTCTTCTTCGTCTTCGTCGTATCGTCCGTCTCCATTACCTAGACCATTTTCCACGACCACTAGAAGATCATATATTAACAATGTTGCCCATCAAGTCGATAATTCGATTCCAAGGCATATAGACACGGAACAGTCTAGAGGATATAGTAGTCATTTTGCACCAGCAAGTAATGGGATAAACGTGCCCGTAACTCCGAATTCATTGGATAGAACAAGTGAGAGATGGAACCCACGAAGGAACAATACTCATATGAACAATAATAATGTTATTATGAATAACAATGATAATAACACGCTTCAACCAGATAGTACACATTCTTCGCCCATGACAACGTCACAACCATCCAATCCCTCTACAGTTTCTACTTCAGCCAACATTATTACCTCTACTCCTCCATCCAACACCACACCTTCCTCTTCATCCGCAACAACGTACAATCCAACACCACACAGATTCTCTTCACCGCCTCTACTTTCTCCACGTAACCCTTCATCACATCAACTTCCGCGAGTGTCCAATTATCGTCAAGGATCCAATATGTCTAGGGTAACACCTCCGTCAACCCAACGACGACCTCGAGTTTCGACTACAAGGCTATCGTTTGCACCGCCCCTGCACAACAATGGTCACAGTAACACTTCTCTTCGAACGCCAGCACATTATGAATCAGATGATGATGAGGAAGACTATGGGATGGCCATAGATCACGATGGGGATGATGTTGGATTTAGCGCTATAAGGCACAGAAACTTGAGAAGGATGAGTGGAGTTAGTGGAAGTGGAATCAGTAGTATAAGTCGTGGTACTAATGGTGTGAATGGTCGAAATGATAACAATATTATGTCTGGAATGAACAATAGCATTCCTGGAGTAAATCAAATACCCATTACTGCATTTCCAAGTTCTACTCAGACGATACCGACATCGTCAGCAAATGGACCCGATAATATATCCACGCCTAATGCACCCACATCAGCCAGACCCACACCAACCAGTCCCACACCAGCATCATCATCGCCATCATCGCCATCGCCTCCGCCACCACCTCCATCTTCAGCCGCACCTGACAATCCTTGGATGCCATTACAATCTCGTCATTTAGAACTCTTTACGTACAGACGCCTAAACCCAGTCTCACCGTTTCGAGCGGCCATGACAGCCGGTGGCAGTAGATCGAACTCGACGTCGGATAGAAGTCAAGTGATTCCATTATCAGCCAGACTTGCCCAGACTATCCGATCACGTCGTGAGGCAAACGCTGGGTCAGGATCGGGAACAGGAACGAGAGATAGAAACGTTGGTTCGGGAAATGTACAACCATCGGTCATGTTCCCTCCTCATGTTTCCACATCGTCATCCACTTCCGGTCCTCGACTACCGCTCCATCACCATCATCATGGACACCGGCGCGACCCATCTAATCAATCGACCTCATCTGCTCAAACGTCGTCTTCAACTCCATCATATTTACGTTTCTCTCCTCGGTCGTTTGACCTCTATGATAGGGAAGATCGTGATAATGATACGCCTCGTAGGAGTTTTGCACGCAGTCAGAATAGATCTAACAGAGGAAATTCGGGTACCTATCATCATCATCATCACCATCATTTTATTCCTCAGTTGCCATTCATTGGGAATTTCTTTAATGATTTGGATTTAGATGAGATTTTGGAACTATTGCCGGATGTTTTGTAAGTAAAATGGGAGAAGATATGCGAAATGGAGAGTGGGAAAAAGAATGATGCGAGGATAAAGAGAAGTGTATATTGCGTGTTTTATGCTAATTCTTTTTCCTTTATTTAATTTGTGATTTAGTGGTTCTGGGATAGCAGCGAATCCTGGTAATTACCTGGTAAGTATCTAATTAATGGGCACTCAAATACTCGTTCTCTCAACTATTTTGAATGGTTAAGACCAACTGACGTCTCTTATCAACGTGTTCTTCTGCAGGATGATGACGACTTTGATAGCAGTTATGAAAGTCTATTGTCTCTGTGCGAACGAAACGGAGATGTGAAACCAAAAGGCGTTCCTGAGAGTCTCATACAGAGCTTACCTACAAAATCATATATTTTGTCAAAAGACAAGAGCAATGGCGAACGGTAAGTAGAAGGGATAGTTGCGATTTCGTTTAATATTTTCACTTTACTGATACGTGATAATGACATAACTCTTTTGCAGTTGTACAATCTGCCTGAGTGAATATGAGACAAGCGAACGCCTACGGGATCTTCCATGCGCGCATGACTTTCACATAGATTGTATTGATGCATGGTTGAAGAACTCTGATAAATGCCCTATTTGTCGTCGTAGTGTAATTGATGGTGGTGATTAAAATGGTGTATGCAGTAATGGGTAATGGTGGATGGTTGCATTTTGGTGATTAGAAGTTAATGGTCGTGGAGTGGGAGTAGTTGTCGATATTTTGAGGGAGAGATTGGCCAAGTAACTTTTGTGATTTGAACTAGCTAATATTTGGAAAGGACTGGGTGTAGTGATTGATATTTTACAAATAGTTATTTACATTGAATGCGGATTGTAAGGTCCGTGTTTATGTTTGTCTTTTTTTTTTTTTAACCTTGTTTATTTTGTATAGAACTTTAAAACAGCCTTTATATATCCTCTTTTCTTGATTGACGGGAATTGGAATATAAACCAAAAAAGAAAAACGCGTTGACATTATTCATCATTTCCTTGGATCTATTATTGGTTCTATGAATCCTTTATATGAAAAGGACATGGGACTCGAATAATTTGACAATTGTAATAAACATCTGTTCATAATGGAACAATTATTAGTATTTGTTTTGTATATATTTAATACAAGGCGAATGCCACTGTTTATAGTGAATTATTGTTATTCCATTCCAATATTTCTACTACTGCTGCTACTGTTATTATTATCAATAATGCAAATGATATACTGTATCTTTGCACTTTTTTATTTTCACTTTGATACAACGACATATCGAACCAAACATTGGCAATCTATTTCGGGTTTCAATATTATCAATAAAAAACTTTCTGACACCCACTTGATAACATAATGGTCAATGAACCAAATGAACACTAATAATTGCAAAAATGTATGAATATGCATTGCAAAATGGGCGTTACAAGAGCAGATCATACAACAATGGGGCTTAAGACATTGTCGATATTGTCCTGATTGGATGAGCAAGATGGCTCGATTTTTTTTTTTTTGAACGTGCTGTTCATATGGTAAGACTTGAGCTTATTTTCATAGAATGAGTATATATCGATAAAAGTTCTATATAAAAAAATACAAAACTATAGTTCTTTCCCCTCCCCCTCTTCTTTGTTAGCTGTCCTACAAAATTTGAGTATGCGCCCGAGGTTTCGCTAATTCAAAATATAATCATGTGGGTGGTACATCCAATCTTTGATATGCTTTGTGTTTTAAGAAGTTCACTTATCGTCCATAGAAGGTCCCCCAAAAACCTTTTGAACATTCATCCTTAAAATGTGGGACGAGACGAGTATGCACAATACGCCCCTATTATTGTATTAAAAATGTGTGTCAAAGAATTCTCAAGGATTGTAAGGCTTTGTATTTGTGTCTAGTTTGCATAAACCTTGATGATAAACCGGATGACGTCTTAACAAAACGACGAATTGCGACTGGTCGTTAATGAATGTTACATTTGGGATTGTGTACCCTCATTATTATTATTGTTATTTGCCCAAGTTGGATAGAGTCAAAAGAAAGAGCTTTGCTTTTTCACTTTCTTAGCACAAATACGTCAGTGTTTCAAAATGATGCCGTCTTTAGCCAAATCCTTCTTACTTCGTTTCCCCAAAATTTATAATTATTGTTATTGTTATGCCGAATTTTAACCTTCACGTGACAGTACTGTTTAAAATAAACACAGTAACAGGATTTTCAATAAGAGTTGTAACCAAAATTCGAACAAAGGGGGTCACACGCTTAATATAAATTATTATTATATTAATTTAGAGATGCTGCAACAAGCCACTGTGTATTCTCAGGGGGCATTAATCATCAATGATTTTTAAGCAAAGTAAAAGAAAGAAAACAAGGTCGCAAGTAATAAAAATATAATCAAGTAAAGCATGAAATAACTCATCGTTTTTTGGGAAGAAACTTGTTCTTGTTCTTGTTCTTGTTCTTGTTCATTTAATTGCTGAGTTAATTTCTTTCAACACACATGAATCGAATTGATGGTTTCAGTTTTATCCAACGTAAACATTGTTATAGTCCACCTTGCCAAACAGATATTCATTCGAATATAGAGAAATTTTGTTTATTTTAAAGTGATTACCTTCAAATAAATGATCACATGTGGCGGAAAACCAGTCTCTGGTCACTCTGGTGCAAATTTAGGGTTTACTGATTTTTTTTCGATACCATCATCGTAAAAGCAGCAACCGCCCTGCAATTTTTGGTATGATGCATACAGCATGCTCGATTTTCTCATATTGAATGCCTTGCTGAATAAATGTCATCATCACATAGACTTATGGAGACAGCATTACTTAATTAGATCACAATGCTCATTTTTTGGTTTGCGCATTCGCTCATAAATATGTGAATCTATAACATTTAAAGATTTATTTTTTTTCTACGGTCTGTCATTACTAAATATGTATGCGCTAAATTATCTATGCAAGGTTTATAACTATAACAAAATTGAAAGAAAAAAATCAATGAGAGTTTTCTAACTTGTGTTGGATAACACATCGGCATCTACGATATATTTAATGTTCAACCATCAATTGAAACTGGAGGGTGAATAGATTTTATCCAATCAGTATGGCGAGATAAAAAATTTACAGTCTTGTCGCTTGCAAATTCAATTATTAGGTGCTTCTTTTGGTAATTCTGCGTAAATAGTTTCTATGTTAAAAATGACGAAAGAGACGAATAAGAGTATAGCAATTAACGCGTTTTTTTTAAACTCTCACACAATTCTCTTTTTACCATACATATGCTCAACAATTTAATGTACCGGATCAGTTTCTATAAACCAACGCTCCAAATCAAAGACACCTCAAAAGGTAAAATCATTGGGTATGCTGCTTCTTGTATTTATGTGCCGTTATTTAGCCATTAATTGTGCATGTCTTTGAATTCGGCGCTAAAAAAAGAGTATGTGGAGTTTGAAAATAACAACAAGTCTCAAGATTAGAAATACAGAATAGTACAATCGATAAAGCGTAGGTGTGAGTTAGTTATTGAAAGTGATGGAGAAAGGTAGCATATTAAAATTTTGTTAATAAATCTACTGTATTTTAGCCAATAATTTCTTTACACCCTGAATGTGCAGCAAATATACGTGAGCTGGTTTACTCTCTCACAGACATTAACTGAAGAAAGAATCGACTTAATAGGAGCTAATTCTCAAGCGTCGTATATCGTTGTTCTCTAGATACTGGCACAACAGTTGAAGGGTTAATAGTAAAGAGTCAAATATTGGATAATAATTCCCCTATTATTTCTGTTTTGGTCCGCCTCTACCTATAAAAAGAAACATTTTTTCGAGCTCAAAAAAATACTGACAGAAAATAACGGGAGATACAGTATGTCGTTGATCAAACTATTAAGATCTTGCGAAAGGGGATATTAACATTGTTATTTTAATGCTGACTCATGTCACCACAATCGCATTTATACCTCGATAAAATATATCAGTTATACGATTATTGCAGCCATGAATATGGCAAATCTCATAATACAAAACTTCATTACAAGCATGTTACAGAAAAGGTAATTTATGAACAATTCTTCAAGGATAGTTTAGGGCCTTCTCAACAACTTGATGCCCCGATCAAATTTGGAAATTGATGATAAAAATAGAAGTCATTTGGTGGGGGGCATCAAGGGGGCATCCCTAAATTGGAAATTGTTTATTTTTCATGAACATAATTCTTGCCAGACATCTCATGTGATGTGACGAGAGCAGTACATGGGATAGAACATGCTTTATTTGTTAACTTGAGTCAAGAAATATTTTTTTTTCATATTCATTGCAATGCCTAAGAAGCAAAAAAAACTTCGGATCCTTTATTATACAAACACTCACAATGTATGCGGGTTTGATTGATACAAATGATGATAATAATGTTGGAGTGGCTTCAATAATCGTTTAGTAAAATGTGCGACTGATCCTTGGCTAACACCAAACATTTGTTCTAGTTGGCGATATCCCAGAGGATTTGCTAATCTTGAATCACAATGCCAACTTGAATTTCAATAAGAAAGGGTGTGGATAAATAGTTAGGATGCTGCTGTAGGATACTAAGCAGTCGATTGAACGTAGATTGCGAAATGCGTTAAAACTATTATACTCGCTCTCGTCATTAAGATGGAAATATGTCTGTCCAATAAGCTATTGTTTTTGGCCAAAGTAAACGAGGTGTATGATTAATCATTGACGTCGGATCAAACAGAAATGCTAATTCTATATCAATTAATCTTGCATCAAATTCTTGTTTAGATTTTATTACTTCTGTTACTAAGTCTTTTCTCATACGGAGGGCGCTAATTATGCGCGTGTGCTTAATTGCAGTCACTTATGAAATTTATCACATTTATCTGCATAAAGATAAATATGGTATTACTTATTAGAGAGCTGATGCCCTACTTTGTACGACTTAATTGGATCGGGGCATCAAAGCTATTGAGAAGGCCCTTACACATTTCGAACCATTGATATGCGACATTTGTGTATCATCAATAATAGTAACCAGGTATTTTCGCCTATCGTTATCTATGAAACGACATTTTACAATTGCCCAAAGTTTGGGGCTAGTATTGCCTATTGACCAATGAATAACTTACAAGATCCAAGAAAAACATGTCGATCTACTATAATGAACAACAATGACTCAAGTTACGCAAACTTATATACTGTGAGAAAACAAAACACAACTATCGGCCCTCTTCCAAACAAAGATAACGACGGGAAAGTTCCTGCTGCTTTACAAACAAATAACCTAACTGTAATATAAATAAATTTATACTGATTATATATCTCGTATGGCTGTTGCCATTACGCAGTATTCATGTATATAATTCAAAATTTCGTTGACACCTTTGGTTAGCACGAGTCATACATAATGAGACAGAGTATATCAGAGATAACTGAGGAGGTACCTACAGTACATGTTTAACTGACTATTACATATTAAGAGTATATACTTAGTTGCGGCTATTACTATTTTATCAGCATAAGCAGCAAGTAGGCAACTGTACATCTTGCCTGCTGAGAAGCATGTTACTGTCGTTTTACCAACCAATATATTTTTTTTGTTAATAGACTTCTCAGAAAAAAGAGAGTCCTTCTCCGCTCTCATATGCGCAGGTAGTTTCTCATAAGATGGTAATGCGCCAAGGCTGTTATCGCCCGGGATTACTATAGAAGCTAGAACATCTTTGATTGTTTTTATAGATTGCTAAAAAAGATCAGGATTATTCGTTCTATCATACGCAAAATGAAAATGTAACGGTACGTCGGTCTGTTGTCACGTATCGAGAAGAAACATGTACAGCAATCATGTTAATCAACTTTTTATTTGTTGCATAGACACCCTTTAAGCAGGATAAATTTTCTCCTAGCCCTTATATAATCGCGCAATCTGTATCTTCTATTCTATTTATATTTTACTGAAATTAATCCGTTTTTATTCGTCACTGCAATCGATGCTGAATTTTTATGTAGACATCCTCGACAGGAAGAAATGAAGCTGTACAAAGCAAGGTATATTGAATGTTCTGGGATAATAATTTTTCCCGTTGTAGCAATTTGATTAACAACTCAATGTTCTATTATACCAGAGCAAGACTGAAGATAAAAGTCAGGTCAAAGATCGAGCTGATGATAATTGCTGTTTGTCTGTTTTTTTTTATTACGCAACACAAATTTCATTTTCCTTATTAACTAGCTCTGGAGAATCGTGAACCATCTTGTACGGTACAGCCATGGTTACATTGTATATGGAAATTGGATGTGTGAAAAGAAAGACAAAGAAGATGAGGATAAATGTGAATACGAATATCAAAGAGAATTCGAACATGGCGAACTCGAGACGCTTCTCAAATTTGATCAAAAACTTTATCAAAGAATGTTGTATTATCGGCTGTCTGAGGAATGCGATAAGTGTGAGAAGTCGATAGTGGTTACGAGTTTTCGGTTATACACAGCAACAATTTTGGATGTAAGTCAATTAATTGTCCATTTCTAAGACAATATCGCTCAACGACATGTAACAAAATTTTTTATTATTTACAAATAATAGCTTAGCCAAGAAACCCCCACCATTGAAATTCTTCGCAATTTGGAATGGGATAATTTTTACCGAGTATTTGGCTTTTGGAAATGCCAAATTTGCAAAAAGAAATGGAGGAGCGCTTATACTTGGATATCTCTTAGAGAGTTTATGATGCAAACATCGGCGCGGAATTTAAGAGATTATTTTATGCAACAGTGCAAGAATTGCCACGGTGACGCGAAATGCAGTGGTCAAAGGAGAAGCGACAGTGACACGAGCATTATTTATAATTACCAACCCCTGACGTTGGGAAAAAGCGACGAACATAAAGTATTATTATGCGCAAAGTGTCAGAGTGGGCAAAGCTACAGATGCAGATACAACCAAATTACATACACCGGTATTCAGAAATAAGTCAATGCAGAAATATAGCCAGCGAATATAAGGGGCAAATTTGTCAGCAATTAACGAATATATATGAGCCACTTTACAACATTTATTATACGTATATTTGTACATTTTGTCAATATTATATTTATATTATTATTATTGAAACATAAAATACAGTTGGTAAGTTCACTAAAGCGATTGATATTTTTGGACTGCAGATGCCAAATACCATTTGTACCTCGATATGGTAAGCCTCACACATAATGTATTCGCGGTGGGAAGAGTACTAGTCCCACATTAGCAAGATTGGGAATCATTTCACATTTAAATAAGACATACTAGAACATTTGGTTCCAGCAAGGGAATAGTGGTTTTTATCCTTGATAAAAAAGTCCATGACCGACATTTGATGATAGTGCCACACTATTATTTTCGAGTGCTGGCATCTGTACATTATCGCATGTTGATATTCACCTGTCCACTTGAATAATTTAGTCCATGAGGGACTAATGACAATGTCGAAGCTTGCAATCAAGAGCTTGCTTGAGAGACATTCGGGTAATGTAAGGACAATAGAATCATTGTTCATGTGACTTTAAGACGACCCCATCTTACCTATCTTACGTAAAGAACTTGATCTCCAATATCTTTGATAAAAATACGGATATAAGTTATGGCATTTTTAGTCTAAAAGTCATCGAAAAGAAGAGACAACAATTAATACTTATGACATCTTTCTGTCAAAATAACTCCTGTACTGTATCAGTCACTGTGCTTCCCACCTTAATTGTTTCTAATAATACTGATAAATTGTATTTTATTATCGAAAAGGAGAAAAAGACCTCCTTTCGAAATGTCAACCTTACTTACCCCTTCCTTGACTTGTCAAAAAATTGATATCATAACGATTTTTTCGCTTATTTTCGGAATTGCATACACAAAAAAACTCCAACAACAAAGATATTTCGTAATAACTCCCTTGGCTATGCTCCCCATCTTTAATTATAATAGATCGATTCTTCTACATGCCCATACGCTTATCTTAAAGTCTCGTTACATTCTACGATGGATCATTTTCGTACATAAACTTTTCATTTATGTACGCGTGACTATATTAATATTAATGTCGTCGTTTTACCGACGCGACGCGGTAAACTTTTTACCTAAATTACAATAACTTATTTTTATTTTTGCTATTCTATCGATGGGTTTCCAGTAAACAATCCCTCTGTCACCAGGGATTGCCGTGACGGATTTTTTCGGAAACAACGTCTTGCAGATACCATACGACTGAATAACCTGATTTTTAATAACAGACAGCAGAGACTACACAATAACCTTGAACGGTCATCTAATTTTAGAGTTAATAACCCGAGAGCAACAATGTGTAATCCTTGGGTATGGGATGTGTCAGGACTATGTAATAGAATGACGTAATTTCTGCGTAGTATATGCAATTATGTCACCGTTAAAGTCACACGACTGAAAAAACTACCGAGACGCTAGG
Organism: Paraglomus brasilianum; assembly: GCA_910592345.1. NCBI lineage: Eukaryota > Fungi > Glomeromycota > Glomeromycetes > Paraglomerales > Paraglomeraceae > Paraglomus > Paraglomus brasilianum. Next base: position 37,393 of record CAJVPI010000036.1, read on the forward strand.
GAAAGTTGATAAAAACGTTTCGCAGAATTGCTTCTGATTTAACACTATCCAATATTGCCCATCTTGCGTAAAAAACTTGCTCTCTCCAATAAATGAGTGATGGTAAGTCAACATACGTGATCTGATAAATTTACGCGTGATATATAGATAGATCAATTATCTACATGTTTACATCTTAAACATTTTCTCGTTACATTCTACGATGGCATCTGCAGGAAATTTTTCGTATCTAGACCGTACTATTTCGGAATAAACGATAATAATAATATAGACTTTCGGATTGAGAACCCGCCAACGTACCGAGAGTGGTAATGATCTACTTCACCGACGCGACGGTAACTTTCAACCTATATTAATATATTTATAATAATCTATAAACTCACTTTTATTTTTAGATAGTTGCCCCGTGAAAGAAGAAACCCAATTCTCTCCGTTACCAGAGATTGTCCTAAACGATTTCGCGGGCGCAATGTTCCATTGACGATTTTCTGTGGAATAAAGGATGGCTATAAACGGGCGCCCGATCTTTGGTTTAAGAACCCAAATCCAACAATGCAAAGTTCTTGGGCAACACTTTACAATACCATAAGGTTTATTACTAGTGACTCTCGATATATGACTGTTCTTATTTATAGGGAATAAATCTTTCTTATTACAAAACCTCGTTTACGCTATTCTTGTTGCATATATCTATTCAAAGTTGTTTTAATCTATCACAGAAAACGGTTTACAAAACGCATTGATGCGTTATGAGAACGTTATAGTGGGTCTCACAATATTCTACATTAAGTACTACTCTTCTTATACTGTAAAAGCACCTGGAGGGGGGGGGGGGGCGTAATATAGGTATATAAGATTCACCACAAAAATTTACACAAAATTTACGGTAAACGAAGTATTTGAAGGTCATGCGAAAGAGAGAAAAACCGACTTTGACGAACGAAGTAAGCAAAAAGATAAGTAATATGCATAGCGATTGAAATATTGAAGGGGACGTGCCTATGTAACACAAATGTTACCCGCTAAATATAAAGGTGCGTCGTAACACAAGTGTTGAGAACCTTAAGATTTGCGCACATAGAACAACATGAGTGTAGTAATTCAAACTATGTCGTTAGCATCAGGGGTTGTCAATAATCCAACAATTGACAACTTGGTCCAATCCTCCTTGGAAGGTGAAAATAACTTCTTAAGACTTGAATGGATTCCTTACTCGCAAATTACCGACGCAGAGTCAAGCCAAATTGACAACGTCTACTACGCCATTCTCAAGCAAGAATATCATGATGACCAGAAAATGTTGCTATCACTTGGAAGTAGCGAAGAATGTACACCAACACTTGTGAGTGAGTTTGCTAGAATATACTCACTTCCAACAACACACAACTACAACAATGACGTTAATCAGTTCATAAGATACAATAGATGGCTTAGTTATCGCAACTACTTGATAAAAGGATTTACCAAGTATGATAACAACTATTACATGGTTGCTGACAAACGCTTTTACCATTGTTATTCTCGGTATGGATTCTGCACCGCATGTGGAATACTCCGATGTAGTCCCATGTGGTGCATTTGTGGACATAAACAATTATCCGATGGATGGACTAGCAACAATAACCAACTCGATGAGTTTATTAAGAAATCTCAATTACAAACAAACTCACCAAATCATGCCTATTTGGAATGGATTCCATACAATTGCATTAGTGATGAGGGATATGGATATGGATACTTGCATGGACTACCTGCTGATCAATGTGTTCGATTTATTCCACTTGACATAACAGACGAGACACATGATTTATATTATGCCGAGGTAAACTATTTATGCATAATGTTTATTGAATTGCTTAAATAATTGCTGACTATTGTGTACCATGTCCACTAGTTATGTGATGAGCATCCAGCTAATAATGTATGGATAAATATTGGATTTACATATGATACAGACAAGCAAAAGTATTATCTAATAAGGGAATTTTATGAGAGGGGATTATGTCTGGCATGTACAGCAGCATTTGAACCTAGCATAAGTGCATTCTGTTTCTACTGTAAAGCACCACGACCTCTTAATTGGACGACTGGCAACAAGTCATTGGATTCACTTATAATGGAGTCATGGAGTAATGTTAATGTGGAGGATGAAGATGAAGACGATGCCTATATACAATGGATCGAATACTCTCGATTATCGAGCGTACAAGAGATAACATCATTACCCCATAGATGCAAATATATAGCAGATTGGTTAGAGCCGGCAATAAATGAATTGACGCGTGTGACACTCAAAAAGATAGTTGACGAACAAAATGATCAGCTATTTGATTTTTATCAGGTAAATTATTTTGTACATTCGATAATAATAAGTACGTATCTTGCGTTTAAACATTGATTTTTGTTGTAATGACTGTATTTTATTTACTCAAACAGCTAACCAAGGAATACCCCGAAATATTAACCCCGGATAATATTTGGATAGCTGGGTTCACTCAAGAGCCATCTTCTCGTGAATACTATCTAGTATTTTACCACATAAATGTAGTATTGGACAAATTTATACAAATTAATGAACATGTCGAGTATATGCGATATACTGACTTTAATGGAATTAAGGAAATTGGATCTGGATGTTATACAACAGTCTATTCTGCCAAATATAAAAAGTATTTAGAAGAGGATATGCCACAAACTGTTGTACTCAAACGGTTTAAGAGTTTTGATGGAATGCAGGAATTGTTTTTTTCCGAGGTAAGCAATTATTGGTAGTATTAATTAAAGCGATATTTAATTTGACGCTGTATTTATTTTTATTTGATAGTTCAGAAATCATACCATGTTAATGGGCGCGGCTCATGATGTCCTTCAAATTTATGGATTCACACAAGACCCAGAAACAAAAGGGTACATGATTGTTATGCAATATGCTAACGACGGTAATCTTTTGTCTTATTTGGATCAAAATATTAACAAATTGACATGGAGGATGAAATTACAGTATTTAAATATGATTGCGGATGATCTGCGTATTATCCATGGTGCAGGATTTGTACATTGTGATCTTCATGGCGGAAACATTGTTCTCGATAGCTATGACGAAGATCAAGTGAGTTGGCCATACATATGCAATTTTGGTCTCTCACGATCGGTGAATTCGTGCGAGTCAAATTCAACCATTCAAGGCGTTTTATCCTTTACTGCACCGGAAGTCTTCCATACCCGCAAATTTACTCAGAAATCAGACATATATGCATTTGGTATTATTATGTATTTGATTGCCTCTGGTGAACCACCTTTTAGAGATAGGCAGTTCGATAGAGATTTAATATGCGACATTATGGGCGGACTACGACCATCGATGCCTGATTCTGCACCAGATGAATACAAGAAACTTGCCGAGCGGTGTTGTGATGCTGATCCTGACAAGCGTTTTAAAGATGGAGGGACACTTTATGATGACATTCAGAAACTCATTTATAGAGGTACTTCTAACAGCAACACATGGAATACTGCCTATCATAATGATGTAAAACCCTTATCACGTCTCGAAAAAGAGAGTAAACACTCTAGTAAGCTCTTACCTATTACTACAGGAGAATTTACATGTTGATATAAATAAAATTAATATACAATGTTAACAATGTCCATTTAGAGACTCAAACTCTTTTTGAATAAACTTGTAATTCACGGTTTATTTACATTTTATACGAGTTTTATTCAAATGTTTACTCCTTTTCCAATTATACTATGTGCATCCACGTATGTCAACATGGTTGAGTTAACAAGATGCCGAAATAAAATCGCGCACGTTTACTGTTAGCTGCCTTTGCCGAGGGTAGAAAATATAGAGTACATTATTTATCACAAAGTAAATATTGAGACCAATTATCCAAGTTTATGAAACTGGGAATGAGTTTGATGCTAATCGTTCTTGAATAGAAAGCGTAGCCGGTGAAGCTTTGTTTGTCAATTGGCACAAATGGCAGAGGATGCATATAATAGCATAAACAGGTCAGTAGTAACATACAGTATCTGCTGGAATATCTGTAACCTTAAACTACTATGCGTCGCGACCTAAATGGCCAACCCGACGTATGAGTATATTTGACGTGAGCAAAAGGATCAGACACACATATGAAGTGAAAGCGAAAAATAAACATGGATATTAGACGTCGTCATCTAACGTATTAATGCCGCGGGAGAGATTTGAATATTAAATATGAACAAACAGCGTACAACGAATGCAATAATCATATACGGGGTATAAAATTCTATCGTTGAGTAAAATAATACGGTTAGTAGTTGCATTTATTTGTTATTCTCAATCATTAATATCGCATTCGTTGAATGCTACAAATTGGTAGGGAAAATATAAAAAATCCCACTGAAAATATACTCATTCAAGAACACCAAGGAACTACGAAAACGTCCCAGTCAATGAATCGAAGACTAATCACTCTTTCGGTTATCAATCTCTTTGTTCGTCAATTGCTAGCGACAGGGCTATCGTTTCCTTTAATGAAGGATTAACCATTAAAACCTGAATAGCTCGGAGAGGAGTAACTGAAGGGGGGGGGTTGACATAAGTTAGTTTTGCATTTTATACACAGTATTTATATTAATATGCAATAAAATATTATTCGGCTGTTTAGTAAGCATATTAATATTACGGAAGGAGGTAAACGTTTTTATTCGACATAGAAACTTATTCAACAGTTGTTGCCATTCATGCTCGATATTGATAAAATTGTCAGCACATCATTCCTTTCGTATACCAGCAAGGTTAGGTGTTTATCGTCATTATTTACTGTCGCGAAAATTAGTGGAAGCTCGATTATTATTTGTGTCATACACCTTAAACCAGCAAAATATATATACAATCTTTAAAGTTTTTTCACACAAAAAATTAAAACAGTTAGTAAATAATTTTTAATGTAAAAAAGTTACGAAAACTGTATGTCAATTGGATGAAGCTGGATTTTTTTAAAGTCTGACGTTTTACTAATAAAAGTAAGAATTCAGTCGTGTAACAAGAAATTGAAGCATCTGATTGGTAAAGAGATTAGGTATATGGATTGTATCGTAAAGGCCTGACAGGAAATGCTGCTGAATATACAGTAAAAAAGTATCGATCACACCGTCGTGTTCCAGTTTCAATTTTACTTGCTGTCAATGCATTGAGAAACTAACAATAATTCTGTAAAATACATAGACGAAACTTCGTTTATAATAAAAAACGCGGCGTTATACTAAATATGATTGGATGGCGTGTTAAATAATCACATGATTTGCATTTTTCAATTTATTATTTACAACAGAGTAACTTTAGTTCCTATGCTTAAGAATGAGACGTCAAATAAAAAGAATAAAATAAAATAAAAATAAAACAAACCACTAGAGAATTTTTACAAATTAAATTTATTATATTCAGTTAGTTCAGTATTCTCGATAATTCGGTTCTTCCCGATAAGATCGGCTGCCAGAGTCCAGCCCGTCTTGGCCGACTTATCGAGGTTGACATGTACGGTCTAATCTGGTTATAACGAATTCTATGGAACTGGGAAAAAATTCCTTATAACCAACCAGTAATCCCTTATAACCAAGGTCTCTTTTTATAACAAGATTATAACCATTTAATGATTGGTTTGGAGACAATCTTCATTATAAACAGATATTCGTTATAGCCAAGTTCGTTATAGTCAGATTAGACTGTAAAAAGGTTTTGTTCAATATTTTATTATATCAATTGTCGTCGTCGTCATCATCTTCGTCTTCGTCTTCACTTTTTTCATGATCTTCTTCATTTGGTTTACCGGCTTTCTCACTAGGCAATTCACCCTTCTCTGCCAATCTCTGCCTCTTTTCTTCGAGTTTCTTTAGCAGATTTTTTGCTGTATTAAATATACCATTTGTAGGGTTCCCACAGGCATAACATTTTGGAGATATTCGGTAATTGTCCAAGGCGCACTTGTCGCAAAAGTAATGTCCACACCTTTGATAGACAGGAAACAACCCCTTTTAAAACGTACATTCTTCTATTACAATTCCGCAACGAGTTATTATTATTCAAATACCAGCTTACTTTGTGACCACGGGATTCTGAAATTCATTTCTGCAAATGATACAGGCAAATGGCAAATCATCTTCACTATCCTCATCGCTGCTTTCGATGAGGAAAGCATTTTGATTGCGTCTCAAGTTACCCTGCATCTCTTCCCACTCCCTCTCGAGTTGCCAACCCGTCTTGTAATCTCCACGATCGTGCAGAAATTTGCATGAATCGCCATAACCACAGTAGCCAGTTTCTGAGAAATAGCATGTAATCAGAAATCAGTCAATGAACATAAGTGGAAAAATAGAGTTGAAGGTGAATTGATATGGGTCACCTTTGTAATCTTTACATATGTCGGGTTGATAGTCGAAACGAGATGTAACTCTTATATTTGTTGGGGCCCGAATAGGTCCAGCTCTAAAAAAAACGACAAAAAAACCAACGTTATGAGACTGTCAATATTTGGAAATAATCGAATGTGGTTTTACTCGGGAATAAAAACTTGCTTGATTTTAGAACTTGCTGCACTTCCAGCGGCAGTATCGCGCTTTTTGATATATGTCTTGTACGCATTTTGACCTCTGTACAAATTGTCGTCATCTGCAGCCTACAGAAATCAAAATGTGAGCCCAACCGTTAGGGCAGATGCGATTGCAAACAACAGAAATAGAGACTTACATCCTCAGCCGCAATTTTTTTCTCTAATAGAGCCTGTGCGTCTCGATCAAACTCAGTGTCCCATTCTGCACTTCTAGTTGCAATATCTTGACCAGTTAATGGCGCTGCTAGCTGATTTGATGAAAACGTGACAGAAATGTCCTCTTTCTGTTTTTCCTTTCTCGAAATTTGTACGAACGGACTATTCGGATCGATTTTTCTCTCCTTTGTGACTACTGCTGACTTTCCTGCTTCGTCGGACGAGCCTTCAGGAGAGGTCTGTTTACGTTTGCGAATGTTTTTGTTTGGTCTGGATTTCTTTTTGAAGAATGGAACTTTGTCAGTTGGATCCGTTAGTTCTATTGTGGAAGTGTCATTAGAAGACATGGATAAAATTTGCCCATTTTAAAATTGGTCACCACAATTAAATTCTTAGTAATCATTGGTCAAAAAATTGTTGACTACGTAAATAAGAACATATCAATCAACTGACCTTAATAATGTTGGCCTACTGGTTGAGTAGCTTATTATTGTGGATTGGTGTCTTTGGTATATAGTAATATTTGTTATTATTATTGTCACAAATGAAGAGTTTAAGATGGTTGCATTCGATCAATACGAGGCACCTTTAAGAGAAAACGATTAAATAGTTTAATCTGAACAATTGTTTATAAATAAATTATTGCTTAAATAATGATGTTTTATTGACTCGAATATAACCTTCGTTATAAGAAGAATTTTATACACCACTTCGATGATCTTACTTCTTATTGTTAAGTTATTGCCCTGCTTTGTTTATTCAGTCTCGGTTTTCTACAAGAAAGTTGTGGTTAGTTAAGATTCTCAATACTTAATCTTGATTTCTTTTTGGAAACTTTTCTTCAACAACATGAGACTCACACAATCTACGCTTTTGAAATTAAACCCGGCTGTTATCACGCGTGTCTATAACCATAGAATTTAATTCAACAACCACAATTACCAAATATCCCAATATCTAGTGTCATTTTATCTTTTTAACTGAGCTTCATCTTGAATGCCAAGCAAATTTTGCAAGAACTGAGACAATAAGTCTTACCTACTTGTTTAGAGTACGGTACATGAGCATCTTGGACTAATCATAATATAATAGCTATTCTGTAATACTGGGTTTTATCTTGAGGCTTCGCATTCTTATGCCTACATCAGATTCTGATCTGTCTGCACTAACAGAATATAAATAAGTACAGATTAGACCTGGATATACTGTACATACAGTACTATAGTATTACTAATGCAATCTGTACTGACATTGGTATCCCAGTGTCCGTTTGTAAGTACATCATCGAGTTACTTCGGCTTTTAACCTCCATTAAATTGAAGGCTCTCGTATTCTTCCACACATTTCTCGGTGTTCACCTATCAAACCAGGTATGTTTAAACATCCACTTCTTAGGTAGGCTGAATATAACGAACCCACCTTGTTCGTTCTCACATTCTCCTTTCTCGGAATAATTTCTTGACAGAAGCTGCATAGTCATCATAATACGAGTTAGTCGACGATGATAGCACACAAACGGCCCCCAGTTCGGTATTTGTATTTATAATTGCAACTTGTTAGAAATGTATTTAATGGTGAGCATTATTCTTACAAATCCATGCATTGAGAAAAGATCTTCTGCCTAGCCAATAACAATAGATTTAATAGAATATTAAGTATTCGAACGTCTATGAAAAATTCTATCTTTATAGACTAACAAGATGATCCAGCGTCGAGAATCATGGTATTGATTAGTAATTCTCGTAGGAGCCGCCATAATGGCAGGTTGCTCTATGTAATTAAGTATTATATATGATTTACTCGATCTTTCTATAATCCACGATGTAGTATTCTTTGATATTTTCTTTGAGAAAGCTACAAAAATAATTAAAGTTACTCATAAGATCTCGTCTAGCAATCATGGACATGTTGATACTTACTTTAGAAAGTCATCTATGTACAATTTGAGAGACCCGGTGACATCTGATCTAAGGTTCGCTTGAGATATAATCGCAGGTAATTGAACTGAAAGAGTGTAAAGATTGGTGTGAATGTCAAGTTAAAATTCTTGTACTCAAAGAATGATACAAGACAAAGTAGCCGGGAACATACCAAATAGTCGTAGTAAATGTTCAAAGCCATATATCTCACAATTGCTGAGATCCTCATGTTGAATCTTCATTTGCTTATACTGTGATCGCTCTATTTTATAGAGTAAACGTGCACCAAGACATTTATCAAAGTATAATCGTAGTCCTCGTAATACTTCTTCCATAATGCCTTCCCTATAGGAGTCTGTCTATTAGTCAAGCCAACATACGACAAGGGTATTATATATAACCTTTCATCTAACTTGTGGAATAAACTTACACTAACGTCTGGTTTCCTTTACCTTCTCTGCGATACTGAATGTATTGATTCGTAATATCAATCACAGATGGTTTGCGCGGTAATGGAATAAGCTGACGATTTTGAATTGATGGATACAAATATGGGTGAATATACCAAACCGCATTTATGCTATAAGAGTTTTGCAAGATAGAAACACCCTGATGTGGGGGGGGAGGGGTTTGTTTTTTTTTTTTACCATTTGTGATTTAGCAATATACGTTGCATCCTTTACTAATATTGCCATTAGCTGCTCGGGAACGGTCAGTGTTATCATGGGTCTTTTTGTTGAATCTTCCTGTTTCGATAAAGATATTGAGCGCAATTCATATATATATGAAGAGTGCAGGGAGCAAGAGAGAGAGAGAGAGTGTGTGTGTGTGTGTGCGTGCGGGTGTGCGTATGGGTGTGTATGGGTGTGTATGTGTGTGGGATATAGAGAGAAACATGGTTAGAATAGCAAAGAAAGACTTAATGCTCAGAGAAGGAAGGGAGAGGACGGGACTGTTGAAAATAGAAAAGCGAATTGTATATAAGCATACATGTTCTGTTATTATAGTTGACACCTGCTCAAGCGACAAGCGAATACAATGGACGGGAGAGGGAAGGGGTAATGGATGCAAGATAATAAGAGGGAGAGGAGACAGGGAATTTTTTTCGTTAATGTTAACGTTCAGAGTTACGGTTTCAATTGAGTTTTAAAGAGTCTATTCACCTTTCCCTCAATTGACAACTCTCTTTTTCTCTTCTTTCCTTTTTCGATATTGGAAGTAGCAGCACTCACAGTGCCAGTAGTGGTCAGGTCCAAAGTCGGTTTCCTCATAATAACGTTAGTTGATGATTTTTTGGACTTGTACATTTCTTTAATTTGCTTTTGCTTAGATAGATTTGCGTCGTTATATTTTAATATGCGGGATTCCTCAACCCATTCATCCCACCTGTCAGTGGTTAATGTTTTCGTGTTATCATGATGAGATTGTCTGAGATTGGGAGTTTTCTATATGTAGATTAGGTCGCATAATGTGGTGACTTACGTATTCTTCCATCCCTTATAATGGATATAGTAATGCTGTCCGGTTACCCCAGAACTAGCATTTTTAGAATCAAAATACTCTGCTTTTAAAATCTAAGGTAGAAGTGCGCTGTATAAGAAATGTTGTACTTAATCCGATTTTATTGTTGCTCTCAAATACTATATTTAGTGATTGGATGTAATAATTTGATTCAGGACACCTACTTTTGCTTCGTATATCAATGGTCCATGGTAGCATAGGACCCTCTCTGATACTTGATACGGTAGATCCTTTTGTTGAGACATTCTACCGCTATCTCACCAAATGTGGAGCAAAATCGGATGATTATACGTAAAATAGGTTGGATTTTGCTATTAAAAAGTGGATGAGCGAAATGTTTGAAAGTTTGCGAGTAGAGGGGGGGGGTGGCAGTAATGATGAAAATCATCGGAATGAATAAAGGATGGGGTTAATTTATATTGATAGGCAGAGTGCATATCACATGCATATCTAACTGATCTACCGCGATTAAATCACGTAACAAGTTTATTAAGCAACCCACCAAGAGCATGTTCATCGTAAACAGCCCGACCGTCATTATTAATGATTCCTCTAGTAGCTATACATTCTATCCCCAATTTCTCTATCTTTACCGTATCAACAGGAATTTGCGAATTGTCTAAATACACCAAATGAGTAACGTAACGGTAATCGGGGTAGTCGGTCGCATGAACACCACTTAGGCGCAACGAATAATTGCATCCGCGGACTATGGCTTTAATAAAATCAACAGCCGAGAAACCAGTTGTCTCTCGATCATTGTACCCATTCAAAATTAAAATCTTACGCTTTAACGAAATTGAATTAACGATAGCCTTGCCAACATCGCGCAGAATTAAACAAGGCATGATCGAAGTATACAAAGATCCAATAGTATATATCAGCGTCAACTTTTCTTTCAGGCTTGTCAACACCTTGGCATTAGGCGATGGATATATTTCTTGTCCATACTCATTAATATAATATATCCTATGTATTCGGCGAGCCAAGTGTTCCGTGTCAATCTTATTAAAGTTCAAGTTACTACCAACCAGAATGGGAAGTATGGGACTAAACGCCACCGGTGATTCAGGCATTTCGTTCACGTCAGTCGTCGTGGTTGTGATGCTCGGGTGAGATATCTCACACTGTCCAAGTATAACATTCCCATTCTCTAGCTCGGCTGCTATGGCAACTGAGTGGTTGGTATTTATCGCAGGTATTACTCGAGTTTGCTCGGTAATACCGGCTATAGCTGTGAATAATACTATGGCACCTTCAAGTGACTGGAAAAATAGACGAGCACCAGTCAAGAAGAAGTTTCCAACGCTGCCGTTGTGAAAATCAAACTTTTTGTGTGCTCTACGGAATACTTCTGATTGCATGTGAACCAGAAACCCACGAATTACCGCCCGTTTTTCGGACGAGATTCCTCGCCATAATCTAAAAGTCGGAACAGCAATAAATATAACCGATCACATCTCAAGAAGTTTGCTATATGCTCCAGGGTAATCACCTGTGAGTTCCTTCTATAATTTCCAACCACTCATCCCGAATAACGACATTATCTCCTTCGGCTGGCAATCGGTAACTCAACAATTCTCTGATCGCCTTCTTCTCTTTGTCTTCCTCTGCGTTAATCAATCTCACTAGTCTGCTCCGTATATCGCCTATTCCTGGTCCACCTAGCACACGCAGAATTTCCGATGTAGAACCACCGTTATCGCTTACGCCTAACACGTAAGTGACGTCTTCTGCGATTGACTGTAAAAGGTCAACCTAATAGAAATGAAAACTTTTTTTGTCATATATGATGTATCTAACAAAAAAATTTTTGATAGCATAATATTTGATTAGGGAAATTACCATTGAATTGCACGCTGAACCGCCCGAGATGACGACAAAAGAAGGTGATAAACTCATGGTTTTGGTTTGAGAAAGAGCTTTAGAGGGTTTTGTAGAAAGTAGTAAGCCGACTCCTTTGTCCGTCGTCTCTCTCCTTTTCAGATACTGTTTGTGTTGATCATGTCATTGTTACTTGACTGATGATTATATAAACGATGTTTTCTTCGTTTCTTCAAAGTAATCTTTACCAAAGCCAACGGTCGGGTTTGTATACCCTGTTAATTATAATGAATACTGTTTCGTCAATAAATCTACCCTTTCCCAATTAATTATCAATATAACGTAATAAACAAGTGGATAAACGGATATCAAGGGACAGTAGAATTTTAAGGATAGTGCATATTCCACAATTTCCAGGAATATAATTGTCTGTTTACGTAATACTTAAATGTTTTTATATTATCACATCTATTGGGTATGCTGCGGTCCAATTAATATGTCAGTGTCATTGTATGCGTTTTCTGCGGATTACCAGTTATTATTAGGGGCCCCCACGTAAAATTTGTATATTGTGGGGGGTACATGATAGCACCCCCAAATTCTGTACTAATATGCAATTGTTTACTTTCCCTTCTAGGGGGATCTAATAAAGATGTTATAACGTTACGAAAATAGCTTCGATTTGGTGGGTTGATGGCTAGTCAAGACTTCAGCCGCTTAGTGATGAGACCACCGACTCCACTGTTTGCTTAAACATTGTGACTATAATCCGTGTTCGCTCTACGCTATGTCTCCAATATACATAGTGAAAGTTTAATAGTAGTGTTTGTAACGACTTAACTAAATTCCAAAATTTGTGCAACATCGTCATGTACTACAAAGATCTTCATTGTATAAAGATTATCGTTATATATGAAACTGGGATTGACGAAGAAAGTGTCTGCACCATCTCCTTCGTTATATAAGTGTTGTTGCGACGCTGAAGAAAGTTGCATCAAATCCCCTATTAATGCAAACTCCCCCTGATATTTAATAGGCTGAAAATGCACTTGAAAAGTCTCTCTATCATGTCTTATAAACGTTTACTTCCTTCTTCCTTTAGTTCGCTAAAGATCTTCGTTCGAAGTTAGAGTAGCTACCCCCTGTAATAAATACACTAACACTAACTCTAGTAGTAGTAGCAGTATAATAATAATAGAAACTGTAAGTAATAGTCATAGTAATAGTAATGCAGACGCCTTGGGTTCACAGCTAACAGTTTCCGCTATTATTATTACTATTTTGTTTATTACAGCAACCGTTTTGAGAGATGGCATGGGGTGAGATGGAGGGAAATGCGAACTCTGGACTATGTTGGTATGTTGCTAACATTCCATAAGTAATGGGCGCATATCATTATTATTATGTAAGCGTGAACATTATCTGTAACTAAATTACTATTATTTACTATTACTATTATTATCATGTCAATGAATAGTCATTCGAATGCTGATATATGATTGATGACTTTTTGTTGATAATCTCGTTGATAGAAGAAGTATGGCACACACTTTGTTGTTGCTCATCAACAGTCTCTGTTTTCGTTGTAATTACCATTGTTAACTAACGATTCAGTATTAGTATTAACGTCATTCTATGTCGAATCAGTATCTTTGTCTTCGACTTGGCATATGCCATACTAGAATTTGGAGATGGACGATGTACATTGAATGTGGGAGGGGACTATGGTATTGTGGACTCGTGTGAAGTTATTGTGCATGGATGCACTGTGTACACTTGGTGCTTGTGCCTATCATAATCACTTTATCAAGCTCCGCTTGTGTGTGGTAGAAGCGATTTGGTATCCATTGTTTTTAATGTTACTTTACTAATATCAATATATCATATACATTTACAGGATCACTTTTACAATTGTAACTATAGTTTCTTCCTACGATGCGCACAGTTTCTTCGTTGCAACTAAACGCTGGCCATGGCTAGGCTATACTAATATTAATAGCAACTTTCGTAGCCTAGTGAGGGTTTCTTATCCCAATGGACCAGCATTTTCACTTCTGCTGCTACTGTTGCATTTTGTTTGATAAGAATCAATAGTAATTAATAGAATCTCCATCTACGATGTACACCGTCAATAAAATTCCTATCATCCTGCTATTTATTGTCACCAACACTCGTGTTTGCTTGTCAACAATGCAATGCACTTGCACGCCAAAGAGAATTTACTAATGATGAACTCGCTCACGAAGTAACTACCAACAGATTTGATGGAAAACCACTAACTAAAGTTTATTATCACCTTTCTACTGACATTTGTTATGGTATATGTGTAGATAATAATTACTCAAACACGATAAGTGATGTTCTAGCGATTTTGCGACGTATTGTTGTATCGATGAATTTCACATAATAACATCATGTATTAATTAGTATTGACATTTTATACGGTAACTGCAATGAACAAACATGTAAGTTATATAAGCATTGGATTCTTGGTTGTTGCGCTATTTATTCCAGATTACGACGAAAATCGATTTTGCGTTTTCGAATAATCAAGCGAATCGGAATATCGAAATTTAAATCATTCTGTGTCAATTTTTGGTATACAGTTATGATTAACAACCACACAATTTATATGAGAATTGGATTCTTGGTTGTTGCGCTATTCCAGATTATGACAAAAATCGATTTCGCGTTCAAGCGAATCGTAATATCGAAATTTATATCGTACTTAGTATTAGTATTTTGTGTCAATTTTTGGTATACACCTCGACAACAGTTGTTAAGTTATATGAGCATTGGATTCTTGGTTGCGCTATTCCGGATTATGACTTCGCGTTCAAGCGAATCGTAATATCGAAATTTAAATATTATGTATCAATTTTGGTCACACATTAGCAACAGTTATGCTTAATATTAATATTAACAAATTACTATTGCGGAAAACACGAGATTTCTAACTTTAGATAATGAAGATACGATTTCATTACTATATTAATGTCTGGAAAAGGCAAGTCAATAATCAAAATTGACTTCTTCTTCTTCTTCTTATTATTATTATTATTATAAGTGATATTATTATTTATTTTGATGTAATAAGAAAATAATATACAACAGACAACAAAGACAACAAAAAACGAAAAAACAAAGTATATACAATAAAAGAGCAATTTTCCTTTGCTGCTCTATTAGTAACTTCAATTCTTTTTCCTCCCTTTATCCCCTTTTTAATATTAGTTTCATCTTCTCCTCCAGCTCCTCCAACTTATTATTTATTGCCATCCACGTTTCCGTTATCGGTTTTATTCCTGATAAGTATTAATTGCATCATCATAGTCAAAAACCAATGAAGAACGTTCACAGCAGGCCGTCCACCGTACGCCAGGGCTGGGTACCTGACTGGCGACTTTCGCAAGCTGCGGCCACGATGCGCTTTCAATTCAAATGGTCAATGTATCCTATTCACCACACCCGGAATAAAATCTCTGGCGGCTTTGTCGGCAACGGAGAACGTTCACAAAAATATCAGGAACTACATAATGTTTTAAAGGTATCTTATTCACCACACCCGGAATAAAATCTCTGGCGGCTTCGTCGGATACGGGAATCGATATATATATTGATATATACACCCATTGTGCTTACCGAAACCCGATTTATACCCAAGTGGCAGCGTAACTTCAGATACCTACATCAAGTAATCACCTAACTGGTACTTTACGATTTGTGGCTCAAATTCTCCGATATTTTACACCTAGTGGCAGCGTACCTTCAGATACACTATTGACCATTCAACAAAATACTCAGTGAAAACTCACCTCCAACGTGATAACTTGCTTCCACAAGGATGTCAAATATTTTCTTCTCATGCTCATGTTCTATTTGCGTTGTGTTTGCCATGATCTAAAAAATAATAATAAGTTTAGTAATATCTCATTAAATGCAATCAATAACCATTATTACCTTCGAAAGAGGAGTAAGAAGTTGGATGGATTCACTTCGAATGAACGTTAGTTAAATAGATAATGAATTAATCAAACCAAATATGGTATCTTCTCAGCCAATTAATTCTCACGAACATTGCCGACAATCGTCATCCTCCGCAGTACTCCAACAGTTTGAAGTAAATAGTATCAGTATCAGTAATATTAGCAATGGTACATAATTAGTATCACCAGACCTATTATATCCGTTCTTCCATGACTCGGTTGATAGATGATAATATATTAACGAACAGGGCTCTACAAACAAGTTAGCCAGTTTTGGCAATTATCATCATGATAATCAATAATATTAGTAGTGTCTATCGTATTATTTCTTGAACCTCACAGTAAGTCCTTATTGAGGATACACAAAAATTCCAGTTTTTGTAACATACCTGACATGCTAAGAGCTAGCCGAGAAAGTTAGAAGTATAATAAAATTACACTACCCCGACAAACATTTGAACACTTTAACTTTATAAATTTCAAAACACACACATAATAACTGAGATAAAACAATTGTGATGTGAACCTGGTATATTAATATTTGCAATGTCATCTTATTCGTTTATATTATCAATCAGCCTGCTGTTGTACAAAACATTGAGATCGGATCTACGTGCTTTAGATTCTTTCCATTAGATCTCTGTTTCCGTTTTATAACTTCAAACTCTTTTTAAGCCAATCGTTATGGTAAACGTCCACAGAATTCAGTTTACGTGACTAGACCAGGAATGTGCTTTTTAATATTACGATCCATTTTATCTTATTTATAGGCTGCTTCTAACTCTCAAGGGATTCAGACGCTTGTGGAGGCTGAAAAGGAGGCTGCAAAGATAGTTCAGAAGGCAAGACAGTGTAAGAATGCAAGATAAAGGAATGCAAGATAAAGGAAGGTCATGTAATGCTATGTTATGCATCTACTTATGGAAGTTTGCTATGTCTTCGTTTAGATCGAATTGATCGACTAAAGGCTGCCAGAACAGAAGCGGCGAAAGAGATCGAGGATCTAAAAGCCCAAAAAAATGAAGAATTCCATCAATTTGAGACAGAGGTACTATATAATTATTTATAAGCTGACAGCGGTTACAATGTACCTTTTTATTGCTTCACAATGCTCGTGAGTTCTAAATGACAACTCATCCTGGTATAGCATGCTGGCTCTTCAGATCAAACTTTTGCCAAAATTACAACGGAAACCGAAGTTAAACTACAACAGATTCAAGAGGCTTTCAATAAACACAAGGCAGTCGTCATTGAAAGACTTTTGTCGGTTGTAACAACGATAGAGCCTAAGTTACATCCTAATGTAAAAGTTGGAGATCAGGCTTAAATGGTTAGAACAAACACATATTTATTGGGTCCTCGGCGATTCTGCATGTTCCGAGCTTTCATGGAATTGGGAACTTGCACGGCAGTCACAAATATTACTAATAAATAATGAAGAAGCGCATTCTTATAGCACGAAGATGAATCAGGATTGTTGCGAATAGTATAATAACATGAGAGAAAAAACTCCAACAAATGTGATGCGTTTTATTCGATCAGGCACATGGGGAGTGGCACGCAATGAATGGAACTGGGGAAAATAGCCCCCTATTTCCCTCCCGCATTTATCGCAATAACATCTCATTATTTTGCTTTGTAGGATTGCCGGCTGAGGCATATACGCTGAAATCAAAGCATACTAATACGTTTATATTATCCACTTTTCTGTAATGTCGCGACTCCCTCTGTCGTAACCGGGAGAGTATTGGAGGTGGGATAACTTTCATTGATATTGAAATGATAGGGATAACATGACTTACCGAAAGTACGAAAACTCGTTTAATTAAATCTTATGCTCAAGATTATTATCAGAATAACAAAATTCCTCTACCCAATTCATATTATTATTGGATGTAGCAATATCCCACATTCAAGATGAAGTCTTATATTATATGACGGACTGCTCTTATGAGGTTAATCCACTTAACAGTATATTATGACATGACACAGCGATTCACCCATAATCTATCCTATGTTCTATAGAAAATTTCCAATAAACCATAGAAGATTCTTCATCCTTAAATACTCCCATGTTTAATTTTCGTTAGTAATATTGGTCGCTAAAGTGCCGGTCACGATGCTTGACTCACGTTTGTCTTAGAAAACCTATTGACAATTCAAGCGGGTTCGGCATCATAAAACGTATGATAATAACCTTCCATCACGGCGGGCATCAAACTCTTCCTCACGACGGTTTAAAACTGGGATATAAGGAGGCATAGTTAATCCAACTAGCCCTACCCCGGAGAAAAAAGTCCATTTGTAACTGAGGAAGAATTCTTGATACCTCGTTATCAGTAAGCTCCAGCTTGCCACCAGTAGAACTGCCGGAGTAACAAATTTCGG
The DNA here is from genome assembly GCA_910592345.1 of Paraglomus brasilianum. Lineage (NCBI taxonomy): Eukaryota > Fungi > Glomeromycota > Glomeromycetes > Paraglomerales > Paraglomeraceae > Paraglomus > Paraglomus brasilianum. The sequence continues at coordinate 55,783 of CAJVPI010000036.1, forward strand.
TTCCTAGGCCATCTGGTGTAATGAGCTCCCCGAGGGCGGCAAGGTTTGCATCTTAAATACGTGCGATAATAAGTCTTTGTAACCTCCCGTTCCATTGTCGTAGAAGACTCCCTATCAACATTGGCATGATGTAACAGGACATAGGGGAATATTCTTGTGACAGTGGGAGTATAAATCTGGGTCTCATGAATTAGAAGTGAACATTCAATTTTTCAGCGGCACAAAGTTTACAGATAACGAACGCTCTTTTAGTAAGAGTTGTCGCGGGTCCCCTCAAGTATGAGCCGAACTGACGCATGAGCTGGTCGAGTGTTCGTCCTGCTCGTTTTTCAGACAAAATAAAAAAACTCGTAGTGCTTCTTCGTAAGTATTGGATCAACATGTAGTTGATGCGAAGAATTTCGTACAAAGCCAGTTATTATCGATTAATTTCGATGTCAGTTTGGTTGTACTAGCCATCCACAGGCGGAACTTGCTCTTGTGATATTAATATACATATTGGTAGAAATTGATTCCGTTATAATCGGAGAAATTGAACAATGAACTTGTGCCAAATAAAACAACTGTTTCCTTGAAGTTGACGTGCCTAATATTAGGTAAGAATGTGTAATTCTCAAGTCAACGCGTGCTTAACCTTTACTAACTAACCTGCATCCCAATTAAAACTAGGAGATAAGTTATACATAACGTTATTTCAGGATGTACAGCCAAAACACCTGCCGAAATCAAATCGAGGTTATATTAGCGTATTCAAGTATACATGAAATTTACGACAGTGATATATAGGCTCATCACCATTAGAAAATTCTTTCACTTGTGAGTATACAGAGCTTTTCGTTTCCTGCAGAAGTTGATGTAGGCAAGACAAAAAGCCGAACAATCCGCTACATAGAATTATTAATAAACACCAGCATTTAAATGTAAATAGTCTCCATCAGTATGTCGGTCTCAGCTGTCAAGCTCTTTCTTCGGTACGTCTGCAATGTATTCATCGCGTGATTCGGAGTTCCTCCGCATCGCTTCTTCGTCTGATTCTCTGTTATCTTGTTCATCCATCTCTCCACCCCAAATGTTCTCAATGATATCACTGATATCAATTTCTCCCCGCTGTTAATAGCACATCGTGTGCCTCCTTGATACCGATAATATTCTTCTCGAGTGCGGGAGGGGGGAGGCATCCCAATCCCAGAACAAATCAAACCGATTTAGCATAAGCTTTAGCATCGTCGTGTGGTAAAGTGTTCACCGTTTTTCCTTTATCGGGCTTATTTGAAATCTCGCATATCCCGTTACACAAAAACTGAAATTTCCCATGACTAGAACGCGTGGTAGAATCTTTCTGAACATCTAGTATGCCCTATAACGCACTCACTCATTACACGCATCCCAAAAACCTCATTATGTTATTACTAAGCATAGATTACTAAGTACTGAAAGTAATTGCGCCACACTGACATATTTAATGTCTTGCCAATTAACAACAGAAGTTTTTCTATTCTAATGCTAAATGGTTTTTCTTTTAATGTGCATGTGGCTAAAATGCAAGATAGGTTGTCGCACGTCATTTTTTTATTAATTTTTGCTTATGTCGCGAAAAAGTTTTTTATTGACTTGCAAGTAATATTGCTCGTATAACAGACTATGATCCAGTTTGTAATCAATGGTTTGATTTTAATAAGAATTTTACTAGAGCACGATAATTTAGTCTATTAAATGCGCGTTTCGTTGGCAATTGATTTGCAGAAGCAATATTCTTATTAATAATAACATAATTCCTCAACCGTAAATAGATCCAGCACATACTTTATCCAACTCTCTTCGACAAAGGTCTATACGATAACCGTAGTCTCTATGACTAATAGGTAGCTATATAAAAAAGTTTGCGTGCGTCTGATTACAAAAACTGTTTGGTGAAACATATCCGAATCGTTTCATCCTTCACATTTCCCTTTGAGCCAAGTGTAAAAGCAGATGTACGGTCACTTTTGCATATAAAGAAATAAATCCACAGCTCTGTGCTTTCGGTTCGTTTTATTATTTGACTTGTATGGACATACTAGTCATGGAACATGTTTTTAATAAAACGTCTTATGGTGAATACGAGAGATATTCCCGATAGAAATGGTTCAATATCGAGTATGAAGAGAACTATTACAGTATATAGTTTGGTTTTCTTGAGTATAATTTTCCATAGATAAGTTTCAAAAAATGGTTTCTCTCCAACCATTAAATTAAAATGGGTCAAACCTTTTATCATTATTGAGTACGATTCAAGCTTTAATTATTTTACAAAGCCAAAGATAAGGTTTCTGAGATAATTGCACTGTGTCAAAACTTTTTGAAACCCACCCATGTAATTTTGTTATACCATTGCCTGAATTGTATAATGGCTGACACTCTTGAGTAACTCTTTATCCTTTAAATCATTACGTACTGTGTAACAAAGTTTTTTCGCGTACTTCAAATGTTAGCAACTTTTTCAAATAAATGCAATGCGCGTTATATTTAAAAACACATAAACAAGCAGTACCAAACTGTAAACAAATAAAGTTTAAAATGGTTTTTTGTTTTGTTTTTGTTGAGAAGTTACTGCTAACGACATTTTATATCAAAGAAAAACTATGGCTGAATGGAATTACAAAAATAATACATTCCAGGACTGGCATCACAAAATCAACTATCTATCTTAAAAACAGGGAATAATTTAAGAAAATCAGCAAGTGGTCCCAAGAAAATCCCGCACATGAATTGAGAGCAATAGCTCAATATTTGCGTCGTAACCCGACTGTATACGAGAAATTTGGTGATTAAATTGACGAAAAATGTCACAAAGGTGTCTCATATGTCAATTTTAAGACATTTGGCAAGATTGGGTTACCAAAACAGTCTGCCTCTAAAGACACCTATGCTTACGGTTGCTCATAAAAAAGCTCGCGACCAGACACCTCAATGACAATTGGGAGGCCACATTATTTTCTGACGAAACTGCTTTTCAGTTATTCAGAAACACAATAACCCAACGGTATAAGGGCGAACAACCAGTCCAGCGGATTCCTAAAGATTGGACTAAAATCTTTGCACGGGATTTTGTATACGCGGAAAAACTTCTCTATTTTGCTTTAGGAAATGCCTGAGCAACATGACTTGTTATTGTATGCTTCGGGTCATTATCTTGCTGGAAGCGCCAATTGCTCCTAAAAAGTTGGTTAATTTCTTACGAATGACCTCGCAAAATATCAACGTAAAGTCATAATGTTCCTTAGCGAAAACTTTTGGACTGGCCTTCCAATAGTCCAGACTTCAACCCTATTGCAAATCTTTGGGCCATTGTTAAAAGAAACGTAGAAATGCATATGCCTAAAAATCTTTCAGAATTAAAGCAGTATATGGCAGAAGAATGGGATAGAATTCCGAATAATGTTCTAATTAACTGTATCAGGTCAATGAGAAGGAGATATGAGATGATAATAGAAAACAATGGTCGTTAATTTTATGTCAATAAAAACTTTAGATTATGCAAGAAGTAAATAAAAAATCCCAAACCCTTTGTTACAACACTGTACGTCAAGTACAGTTAGTTTTATAATCGGAAAGCACGAGATTTCTGGTTAGTAATTTTATTTTTCTATTAGAATTATCAATAAAACGTCAATGTCAGGATAATTTGTTTTATTCACAAATACATCATCTTGAGGTTATAAACGTCAATTTTATTTGAGGAAACAAGCAAAGGTTGTTTGAAAAAAATTATATACATACATAAATTGCGCTTCCGAGAGTCTTTAATAATATCAATGAAATGAGTTCAATATATTCTACAAGATCTTGATCCCGATTGGTGCTTTTGCATCTGCAAGTCACATGAATATAGATTGTACCACCAACAATTTCCGAATTATCTACATATAAATGAGATTATCCGCAGTTCGCATTCCCGTTGCATCGTAATGGATACACCTCAAGAAACACTTAAAGAGAAGATAAAAAAACAAGGCGATCTTGTGAGGTCACTGAAGGCTGCTGGGGCTGAAAAGGCGGAGATTGATGCAGCAGTGGGCGTATTGTTAGGCTTGAAAAAGCAACAGACTGGGTCGAGTGGAACGTCAAAGAGTAAAGGACCAAAATTCACACTAAAGACACCAAAGGCATGTCAGATAAGCTTGAATTCCTTTTTAATCAAAAGACACTGTTCAATTTTTACATCCGAATAAACGTAATATCTTGTTGGCGCCTTCAAATGTTGTATTGCATGACATTATTCTTGAATAGGGTACTCGTGATTATAACGATAAAGAAATGGCGATCCGGGAAAAGATCTTCTCCACAATCACCTCTGTCTTCAAGAAACATGGTGCAGTCACCATAGACACACCAGTGTTCGAGTTAAAGGAGATTTTGGCGGGCAAATACGGTGAGGACAGTAAATTAATATACGATCTTGAAGATCAAGGCGGGGAAAAGTGTTCTTTGCGTTATGATTTAACGGTAAGTAATGTAGTCTTTGATACTTGATTATTTGAGGTTGCGAAAATTAATTCGAATCGTTGTTTTTTTCAATGCGTAGGTACCATTTGCAAGGTTTTTGGCTATGAATGGCACGCAGTATCCGAATATTAAGCGATATCAGATTGCAAAAGTGTACAGAAGGGATCAGCCTGCAATGACTAAAGGTCGAATGAGAGAATTTTATCAATGTGTAAGTAATATTCGGTTACGTAGTCGATGAGAAATGTTACCCTAAACACCTTATTTTTGATCTGAAATCTGCATTCTTTAGGATTTTGACGTTGCCGGTGTATATGATCCGATGGTAGCTGACGCAGAAGTTGTTAGAATAATGTGCGAATGCTTGACTGCACTTGACATTGGCAATTTTACAATCAAGGTAGTGTTGCGAGTAGAAGTTTCTAATATCCGACTGGTACCGCAGTCTTTTAAAATCGCTTTTTTGTAGATAAATCATAGGAAGTTGCTTGATGGTATATTTGAAATATGTGGGGTGCCCGAAGCCAAAATAAGACCAATATCGTCAGCTGTTGATAAATTAGACAAGGTAATGTAGGGGAAGTATTATGGGTATTTCACGCTATTTTCGTGTGATTGAACGAGCTTCAATTGTCAGCTACCATGGGAAGAGGTGAAGAAAGAGATGTTGGACGAAAAGGGATTAGATCCTGTAGCAGCAGATCGCATTGGCGAGTATGTGATCTTAAAAGGTATAGACAGATGATCAAGAGACTCTTTCACTACTACAAGCTGACTGTCCATTTTGTAGGTGGCAAAGAACTCTTGACTCAATTGTTGGATAACAAAGAGTTAGTGTCTAACAAGAATGTGAAGGCTGGCCTAGACGATATGATCCTTCTGTTCCAATACTTGGAAATCTTCAATGTTCTCGACAAGATGTCTTTTGATCTAAGTCTTGCAAGAGGCCTAGATTACTATACTGGTATTATATATGAAGCAGTCACGGAACAATCTGGACAACCAAGTAAATGAATATAATTTGTTGATAATTTGTTTATTTAATTTATGACATATAACTTATCACCATTCACTTTCATTCAATGTTACTGTCGTCCCTTCGCAGAAGCGGAAGATGGCATACAAATAAAAAGAAAGACCAAGAAAGATTCTGATGAACTCGACGAAACGACTGTTGGTGTCGGGTCGATTGCTGCTGGAGGTCGTTATGACAATCTTGTGGGAATGTTCGCTAATACTTCGAGTGGTGGTATACCATGTGTTGGCGTGAGTATTGGAGTTGAACGTGTGTTCTCTATATTATTGCAGAGAGCTCAGTTGACTAGTGTTAAGGCAAACGAAGTCGAAGTTTATGTGATATCAGTAGGAGATGGGCTGTTAGAGGAGAGGATGGGTATATGCACTGAACTCTGGGATGCAGGCATAAAGGTTCGTAAGTTGCACGTATCTTGCAGTCGAGTTTTGAGGAATAAAAGCATTGTATTGACTATCGTTATTGTGAATGGAAATATTGCATCTACAAAAAAAAACCAAAACAGGCAGAGTTTATGTATAAGCGTAAACCTAAACTTCAAGCTCAATTTACAGTTTGTGATCGTGATCAAATTCCATATGCCGTCATTGTAGGAAAAAGTGAACTAGATCGTGGTGAAATCAAAATTAAAGATATGAGGTCAAAAGAGCAAGGAGAAGGCGGTGGCATAATTGTGCCACGATCACAAATGGTTGAAGAATTAAGAAAACGGTTAAGAAACTAGGTGGACTTTGACAATTAAAATAAAAGAACATTAGACAAGACAGACGGAATATTACGCCTGTGGCAATGACAACGTTGACAACAACGTTCTTGTGATGTATTTGTTAACTCATAAAGAGGTCTAGACATCACAATGCGAATAACCACCCAGACTTCATTAGATTGTATTTCATCGATAAGTTTTGTTTAGCATTGTGTCCTTTGTCCATTATCATTAATAGAAGCCACACAGCACAATCCAAATTTACGAACTTACCAACACGAGTTCAAGAATTACCAACTTTGCGGTCAGACATTGTTAAAGAATTGCTTACAATTGGAAACAAGGAAAATTTAATTAATGGCTCCATATAATAGTAATAGCAGGAAACAAGCACAAACGCGAATTTCTGCGCATCAATTACCATTGGTCACGCATATTGTAGAAGGTTCCTAATATGGTAATAGTAAGTCGCCAATACAAAGAACAAAGGTGAAAGAAAAGGTAAAGCAGAGAGACTTTCAATCTTCCCTTGCAAAGGAGCCACTAGCTAGAATTAATAAGAAAATATCATAGGAAACATTGGCACGACTGCTACGCAAGCACCCACTGCTACACCAGGTAAGTCCTGGTGGAGGTATTATTATCTGTTAAGAATATCACCGTAATATTCAATATCCATTCCGCGTTTTATCTTGGTAATTCTTGTAACGGAATGGCAGATGTCAGGAGCAACCATCTGATGGCAGGCCCTTCGAGATATGTGACAGGATAAGCTGATGCTATGAAGAATCCAAAACACATGAAGTAAATGTCACATACCATGGAGAAATTGCCTGTACCCATAGGCCAATAGCTGTACCATTTCGAAATGTGAAAACGGTGTCATTCCAATTTACAGCACCGTTTGCCACGAGAGTTGCAATGAAAGCCCTTTTCGTTTGACCTGGGACGCCGTTTCGGCAGTTCGCCACAGCCGGGTTGTCATTAAACCCTGCGTCATTCCATTGAAACACAAGGGCTGGCATCTTTTTTCTTAATGCACGGAGGACAATGGTCGCGATGGTAGAGTCTTGTAAGACCAGGGGAGGATGTTGTACGTCTAAACATCCGAGGGTATCAGTGAGGTAATTTTTGTAGTTAGTTCCCAAATTCAATTTTTACCTACCTGTACCACTCTTGCAAGCCAGTAATCAGGACGTTTATGCTTTGGACTATAATTATACAGTTGTAACGTGAAAAACGTGAAAACAGTCAATACTTTACACTACAGTTGAGAAAGACTCAATACCTTTCTGGAGGAGTCTTTTGAAAAAGTTTGACATTTTAGATAAGTTCACCGACCGATAATACGAGTAACGGTAATTAAATCATGATTCAGTGATATACGTCATGGGAATTATTTTTCTCCTGATATGTTGTATGGGGTTGCTAATGCTAGTATTCACTGAGCTTCGTGGAAGTACATTCCTTGGGTCTTCCTATCTCCAATCACTTCCCTGGAGCCAATAATAGTAAAGCAGAGAGACTTTCAATCTTCCCTTGCAAAGGAGCCACTAGCTAGAAAATATCATAGGGAACGTTGGCACAACGCACCCACTGCTACACCAGGTAAGTCGTTTGGTGGGTTATTAATGTTGTCTCAATAGTCTTTTTCCGTGGGATTGTTCTTCAAAGATAAAAATTTCTTATTGTAGATGCAGCCATGGCCTTTTGTTTGTCGAGCAACTTATAAATTTCAAACGCCATTTTGTTAAATGAAAATTTTGGTTCTTTTATCGTATTAGTATAAGTTTCAATATCTGGCGAATAAATTTTGTTCGTTGCCAACAGTTTTGTTATGGATTGTAACTTCATCGTTGAATTAATGCTCCCATATGATTAAGCGGGTCGGTATTATTTCATCGACAGTTCACTTCACCGACAATTAACTACCAAAAAAGGATAACTTCGAAATAATGTTAGTGAATATTTGTAATTGTCGATGAAATGATTGCCTCCCTGATTAAGCTGACCATTGCAAATTACGCCATTTAGCAATAGAAGCCAATTAATACTCCAAAAAGGGATTCGCTTGAATCTATGTTACATACTTCATCGAATTTTACATTGAAAGTACAATCAGTTAGCTCAAAAACTATATGATTTACATAGTACACAGTGAAATTCACTTTAACGAAGTCTCACTTTAACGAAGATCGCTTTATAACGAAGTTCTTTCCAGAACGGATTCATATATTTCATATAAAAAGCGAAGCAAAATCGTGGAACGAATGTCTTCGTTAAAGTGAATTTCACTGTGTAATATACAGAATCGTGTGTCGCGATTTGCGACGTTGATTAACATACGTCTTTCTCTTCCGATTCAAAAGTTGCCAATTGTAACGCTTCAGCTCGAGCTTTTGCGTTAGCACTCAAACCTTTCGCTTCAATCAGAGTGTTTGGATCTAACTCTTGGGCACCTTGCACCACAGTGTCGAGTAAATGCTATGTGCTTATCATCAAATACGATGATAATGGCATGGCAATTTTGTGTACGGATAATCCTAAACTGTTGATTTCAGTCGACAAAATGACCATATATGTAAAATAACGTCTTACATACCTATACTAATACTTGAGTTAAAATATTTAAATCATGTTAGCCATAAGCTCCTAGTATCTGACAACGTTGATACTCATTACAGTTACTACAAGCCCTTCGATACACACGAGTCATTCACATATATGACCCGTGCCATAATACACTCTTATCGCGCTGATACACAGCCCGCATTCCTCTTACCACCACACTCAATTCGCTCTTCCATCATCTCAACTTCCCGTTTCAGATTCTATCATTCACCATCATCATCGTCTCTCTACTCATAAAATCCTCTTTCAGGTGGCGTGAGATAGAGAAAACAGGGGTGGATAACGAGAGCACGTTTCTGCTGCTGTTAAAAGCAAAATTTCTTGACCGGTTGTTGTTATTAGTCAAAGTTTGTAAGACATCATTTATTTCCCCGCCGCCAGTCAAAGTTCCGTGTTCATACGCCTTGTTGACTATATAGTGGGTTGGCTGTATTCTAATTTCGCCTTCTTGGTCTTCGATTACATAACTATCGTTATATTCAGGATTGGGCGATTGTATTTTAGAAACTTGGAGTTTTATTGCTGACACTTATCACACACTTGCGTGTTGAAGAAATAAACTGAATTTATCATAACTTACCAATCCACAGCTCATGCATCACAAAAGCGAGAAAAGAGGAGGCGAATTCATTGTCTCTTAAAATCCTATAATTCTTCCTCTTCCTCTTCTTCTTCCTCTTTTTCCTCCGTGGAATACAGTTTATATGTTTACAGCGAACAAATAATTGGATGATATATAAACTTATTCTGTAACAATGCCATCAATCATATACGATATATCGAAATTGTTAATTTTCAACAACGTTATTAGTTAATCGTTCAATGCTACGTTGAATATGTTCATAGCTATAATCGTACGATTGTCTACTAAATAAGATAGTAAAAAAAAAGGCATAGTTAAACAGGAATATTACGATTGACTCTTTACCTCCTGACAGCCACTCGTTAAGATCGTTTATTGTGATTCCAGTCGGGAAATCGAAATGTACACAGAGATGCAAGATTTTAAACAAAACTGCTGTGCTGGGATGGCAAACGAAATAGGCTCATTTTATTTTGCCATTATAATGCTGATTAGATGTCGCTTATTGGTTGGGGTTAGGGTTAGGATATTAGACAATGCGCCTATTTCGATTCGGCATTAATATAAGGCCATCTTATTTCACTGCGACACAATGCATTCTTTATCACACTTACGATTGAATTGCATGCGTGAATGTTTATGATAATCCAAAGTACAAAATCATAGCTTCGTGGATAGTGTTGGCTTTCTGAGAGGAAGGCATGTATGAAGTGCAACCTGTCGCTTATAATAGTAACGCTAATATCCCAATTCAACACGCAGAATGACTTTCAGAATCCTAATGTGATTAAATTAATAGTACATGTGCATCTAATTGCAGTTAACAGAGGGAAAACATGAAACACGGTCCAAGCATTGCATAAGCTCGATCGTGCAAGTCAATCGGCGATTGCTGCATATTCTTGAACCTCCAATGAAACGTATACAACTAAGAAACAAGCCATTTATCAAACATTCACTTAACTGAACTCACAAGCGTTATGTGCAAGTACACAGTATGGAAGGATTGTAATATATCTGTGAATATTGACAAGACATTAACTGGTATTGGATACGTATATATTAATCTTTAATTCAAGGAAAACCTAATGCAGTGAGAATGCAAATAGTGAATACTTTGAGCGTAGACATAAAACACAGCATCTTTTTATGTTTGTTTAAGAATTGGTTTATTGTTCTTTGGATCTTCTGGTTTTCTTTTTCTTTCTTCACTATTAAACCTGCTATTTTCCCTTCTTTGGCTTCTCTTCTCACCGACTTTTATAATGATTACCCACGGGAATGTGTTCGCCTACGAGCGTTTTATGCATGTTTTATGAGTGTCTTAAGCCGCATTTCAGGAGTATACATTACTAAGAAAAAGTCTCAAGTTCACAATTATTTGGTTTGATTCTTTCAGCTTTTCACCATGTTGAAAAGGCAAAACGATTGAAACTCTAGGTTGTTGAAAACAAAATTTAAATTTTGTGTCTAAAAAGAAAAGAAAAAGGTCTATAAGTCGAGCAAAACTCTGTAATTATAATATAATAAATAGCTATACGATACGAAACAAGAGTATGTGTGTTGTTACACAAGCAGAAGTAGATCAGCGAACTCATGTTACATATCTACACGCGAGACGAGAGAATTATCGAAAAAGCAAGAACGGATTGCTTGTGAGATGACATGGTGCAATGCTTACACAGTTTATAATATAAAATTTTTTTCTAATTATAATGTCAACAAAAAGAGTAATGATTGAAGGAAATGCATCACATGCATGATGATGATGATTCCCTTTGAAATTGAAATTTTACGCAGTAAAAATAGTAACTAAGGAAAAGAGATTAGTTCTATAAGACTACTATACAAACGGCGTATGATTCACTCGGCCGAATCTTCTAACTGCAAAAGAAGGCTTCTTTTTTATTAAATGTTTACTTGCATGCGTCTGTGTAGTGACCGACCCGGTCCGATATTTGTAAAGACAATGATATTTCGTTACACGTTTGTCTTTTTTAGAAAAACCTATCGAGAATATCAAGACAATATGTGTGACCTATTTATTCGCTTTCGATTGTTGCTATTGTCTCATGCGTTTGTTAACAAAAAGTAGACCCCTGACTAAATAATAAGGGAGAAGGGATAAAGGGATGATGCGGATGTCAGCTTTGTCTACTTTGTCTGTTGGGATGGAATAATACAATAAACGACATTACACAATGCGCAACATTGCCCATTTGGGATAGGAAATATAACAAACTCGGTTCAAGTACTGAGAATCCTGTATGCTTTATTTCATTCATTTCGCTACTAAAACCTGATATTGTGTAACATTTTTTAATTACGATCAAATAAACAAGACTCGAAGAGTAAGAGGGCAATTTCTAATAAATCCGCAATGAAACCAGTCGCTTTCGCCTTATTAAGAAGAACAAGCTTTGTAGTGTAAAAATAAAAATATATTTAATATTTACAGCCATGAATACTCTCAAAATTATAACTATAAGACCGTAATTATTTGTCATCTCGAACGTGGAGACATGAATGAAAGCATAGAATTATTAGAATAATCACAAGGTAATATGAATTTTACAAAAAATTTTTAGCCGATTATACAGTCAAGAAGTTTACAGTTGGATAAAATAACACAAATAACTAATTTAATATAATTAATAATATATGATAGATAAATATGACAATACGCATTTTAGAGAATATATTAAGATTTCAGAAATATAAATAAATGAAACTTTGCGTTACTGAGATAAAAAAATATTCAACAATTGGTTTAAAAGATATGGCGGATACCGAGATGCTTCCGGATATACAATACTACCCTACAACTACTGGTTTCATTGGACGTTGAAATAAACGTTTTCCAAATATCCGCAGTATTAACAAAGAAAAAAAATTTTTTTTTTTTCCTACAGAACAATCGATTGTTTATAATACGATTCCAAAAGTATATAAATATGCTGTTCTTTTTCCAGGAAACGAAAAAAAATTCTACCTCACAAGCCTTATTCACTCGGCACAAGTTAAACATATTATCTCTAAAATCGAAACCGATATATATCTGCTATTTGCTAGCCAACTAAAGCTCACCTTATTTACAAAACTCTGCGATATACAAATACTTATTTCGCAAGAAAGCTATCTATCGGTTCAAACAACAACGTTTCAATACCTTTCTCGTGTCCTCGTCAACAACTATCACAAAGTATTCAACGCACGTACATTCTGTTTGCAAAAGCGACATGGCATCACTTCATGCCTCTATTAACCAAACGGAGACCGCGTTTCAAAGGCTTGTCGAAGAATTAAAGCTCTTTCAAGATGGGTTCGCCCAGGAGGAGAAGTCGGCTTATCCAACAAATACTTGTCATTTACAACATCAAAAATTTCAATTTTTATCTTGTAAGAGAACGACTCTCCACACAACCGAAAATCCGAAAGCATATTACTGAGAGTACAGAGTCACGTCAAACGGCCAGTTTGATGACTACCCGCCAAGGGGGGGGGGGGGGGGGAGGATGGCATCAGTTAGATGATACCCGTTCCATTTTTCATTGATATGATCACCATTATTCTATTGTATTGTCTTCTTTTCTAGTTATACACAGAGTACTCTTTGTATATGATTATTAGCTAGAAATTAAGCACACTTTGTGCTAAAATCTAACATAGTATAATTATTGCTGTGTACGTGGGGTGGTTGAAAAGTTTTGATCATGGATTTTTATCTTGATCTTACCTAAAAATAAAAGACAAAGATTCAAAGCTTGAGGTTTTGAAAAAGTTGGTGCGAGTTGACATGTTAGTTGTTGAGTAGCATCCATTTTTATGGTACACTAAAACAATTGGGAAAAAACCCGATTTAAACATAATTCATTTCTCCAGTCTTCTATGCAATTCTTGCAATCTTTTTTTTCTTTCATTTGTCTAAACCACCATGCACAAGTTGTGGTTCGGAATTACATGTGACCATTGCCATAAATAAAAATCACGTGATCGATAGTTCATTTCAATTACATTCCGATCTAATACCACGAATCCATGCAGCTCTATGCGGTAAATTGCTTAGAAATGTATGGAGATAGGAATTTATAAAAATTATGTTATAATGCATATGAAGTGATTTGCAGTATTCTAAAATCAAATGTCGGGTGTTTGAAATATTTGCTGCAGACATCAGATTGTGGTGATTGCAAGTCATGAGGGTTTGTTATGTAGTGCGACAAAAAAACTTGACTATTTGCAGAAAAAGCTAACCACTAATTAAACTTTGTCAATCCTAGCTCAATTCGCGTCATATTTTGCCAACTAAAAAATGTAAACAACAGTCTTTTATTACGCGTCTTGAATAAATAAACCATTTTCAAATTGACTGTCAAAATGTCAACAAACGAAAGATGTACGCTTTATTACATTATTGGAATGAAGGTATCCGTTCTGTGCCTGATCTAGCAAGAATCACAAAGTTATCAGTCTCAACTGTACGATATAACGTTGAAAAATTTAAAAAAACTGGTACTTTGAAGTATAGAGGCGGTAATGGTTGTCCGAAAAAAATAATGGCCAATATATCGGCCAAACCGTACGCCGTAATACATCAATATCATTACGTTCTCTTGCCCAATCGTGATAATATTGACGTGTCTTATCGTACAATTGGCAGACATTTAGAGTCTCTAGGCTATAAAAGAGCCTTAACCACGCCAATGCTCACAGAGGTTCATAAGCAAAACCGTGTCGGATGGGCCAAGAATCACCTTAACGACAATTGGAAAAACACACTATTTACTGAGCTGTACCGGAACACAGTTGAACGCTGGTACGGAAACGTCCAATTCGTCGTATGCCGAAAGACCGAAGGAATTTTTGCCTGGGGTGGGTTTTCCATAAGAGGGAAGACAAGTTTATTTTGCTTCCAGCGTATAGTGGATGGCAAATTTTACGTTAATATTCTTGAAAACCATCTTGGGGAAATTAATAAGATGCTTGGCGCTTTTACAGCAAGATAACGATCCCAAGCATACCAGTAAGGTAGCTAAAGAATTTCTTGCTAACAATGTGCTCAAAGTTATGGACTGGCTTCTTGTAGTCCTGACCTTAATCCTATAGAAAACTTATGGGCTATCGTTAAGAGCAACGTTGAAAAACGACTGCCCAAAATTTAGAAGAATTTATGACAGAAGAATGGAATTCTATTCCAGAATCAGTCTAAATAACTTAGTAAATTCAATGCGACGCCGTTGTGAGCTAGTTATAGAAAGCAACGGTGAGCGAATTGATAATAAAACTTGTTTCATATTTTTCTAGCTTTTAAACAACGTATCAATCACTAAATTGGTGCAGTATTGATAGATTTATAACAGATTTACTATCGTTAAGTATTTTTATCACACACTGTATGGCGTGTTCAGAGAAATTATCAATGTCGTTCCTAATTTCTATGACGAATTAGAAATTTCCATGCTTTCTAACCATGATTATTTTCCAATTGTTTTAGGGTACCGTCGACAAACGTACATAACTCGACAATTACCAGGTCAATTCATGCCAACTTATTTTTCAGCTGTCCATTGGAACCTCAGGCTTGCAACTGTAGTCTTTGTTTTTAAATATGTTGGGCAGTTGTTGAGATAAATATCCACGATCAGAACTTTTCAACCGCCCCACATAGATAACCGTAATGTAATAAACATTTTGTTAAATTGTTTATACCATCCACTCTGTTTATTATTTACCATCATTGATTCGTACATTACAACCAAACGTCAATAATTTTGTATGCGTATTGCATCGTACCAATTGTAAAAGCCAACAGTGTTGCGGTTGTGTACAGTGCATTCTCACCAGTAATGTAAAAGATCTATGAAGGTGACTAATCAACGAATGTTCGATAAAAGAATGCAATGCAACATTTCTAAGAACCAATTATGACACTGACAGATTATCAATTGGTTATTTACTGCGGCCATTCTTGGTTAAATATCCGCCCGATGCGCCATATGTAACAATTTACTATTTATTATATTTACTTACTTTATGTAGAAGTCGCTTCTATTGTTCTTTCAGGATTCAAACGATTTTGCAGCACGAGTATTTTATTTCTTTGACTGACAATAAAAACGGGTAGGGAGCAACCTCAAATTGGGAATCGTGTCACCACATGGTATCCGCAGCCTGGAAATCGAAGTAACAAAGAAGAACCAATGACATATTTACTTGCAGAAGATAATGACAAAACTTTGTATCACAGAATGCGTTCTGACAATGC
Organism: Paraglomus brasilianum; assembly: GCA_910592345.1. Lineage (NCBI taxonomy): Eukaryota > Fungi > Glomeromycota > Glomeromycetes > Paraglomerales > Paraglomeraceae > Paraglomus > Paraglomus brasilianum. The sequence continues at coordinate 71,486 of CAJVPI010000036.1, forward strand.
TGAAATTCCTAGAAGACCCGGGGTTAAACCTGCTCGTGTGACCCGCGTGTATGTCTTAACCCGGTAACCACAGCCGCTAAATGAAAAAAAAAAAGTTATAAAAACGAACTACTCACAACGAAATTCTGTGTGATCAATGCAAATCACAAATAAGCATGAAAACCATTATATGCACTCACTACGTAAACCAACGTATGCGTTTAATCTGACTGTCCGCAGATTTTCTTGACGAAAACTACTATATATGAATCAACATAGCTATCGTATGGCCACCAACACAATCGTCCCAGAAAATCAGGAGCAGCGCATTTTAATTTATGCAGAACACTTATGGAATGCGACCGGCTTTAGAATTAAAGTTCAGAGTCACGTACTGCTAACCGCTCGGCTCCCGGGGGGTGGGGATTTTTAGACGCCGTCGTCCCGCCAAATGTGACTCTCGACCCCAAATTTCAGACGGGAAGCAAAACTAGGCTCAACGGTACCATCCCACGATCATATCCATCCCAAATTGAGGCGCAGGCCGACAAAGTTGTTTGTTAATTATGAGACTATATGCTTAAACGCCATTTCTCTGTTAACTTAACTTGCCAATCTCGTAAAGCATGAGAAGCAGGCCAATATTTTTACTGGGTCGCAAAGCTCGTTAAAATGTTGACAGATCACATAGTTGCTTTATGCGACTATGAGCTGTGTGTCCATCGAATCGGTTAATTTATGAAAAAAATTTTGTTTCAATAGATTTCGTGATATCATGTAAAGTGTGTATGCAATGATTTACGTTAATTAATAAACAATGAAATAAACAATGAAATATATACTTGCGTGACTCCTACACTGTTACACACCCCGTATGGCACCACGTTTGTGATAAGTACTGAAGTAAATAGACGTATTACTGTACTAAGGAAAAGTGCAAGCAATCTCTTTTCCCAATATCATCTCTGTTTCCAAACATTGGTAGTGCTTAACTCATTATTCCATACTATTCCTCTAAATAGTTAGCATCATGCAGGGTCAATCTTATGTTCTCTATTCGGTTCATTTTCAGAAACGAAGTAGTAGCAGTAGTAGTAGTAGTAGTAGTAGTAGTAGTAGTAGTAGTAGTAGAGATTCCCCGGATTACATTCTTTCAAGGAATGAGGTCTATTTTATTATTCGGAACAGAAAACCTATTGTACTCTGATTCGCATACTCAACTGGGATGTGGCGTGGTAGTGTAACACATTGTCAAACCAACTTTTTAATAATCATGTTACCTTTTTAACCAGAAATATACGCTTTATGTACTCTACCCCCTGATAGAAGCGACCGGCGATGCATTACAAACGCATCACGGAAATTTCTTTATTTACTTCTCCTTGATATTAATATTAATATGGTGCATTTCTCGCATGTAACATTTCCGACCGATTGTTCCGAAGCACCAATGATGGCAAAAGGTTGCAAATGTACTAACTATCCCAAGATTACCGGAGACAGCTTCCGAATATACTGTATCCTGTTGCCATCACTACCGCTCAGCAAAGCCGTTCCAATTAGATTCAACCCATATTTTCAATGCGATACATACAGTAACGTGCAAAAGTATCCTACCGGTTGTATCATCTAAACGTACATAATAATAACTCCTTAAATTTTCCAGGAAAAAGATTTATGACAATGCCTGATCACACGTAAAATTTCAGCTCGAGCGGATGTCTCCAACAAAATTTGCAAACATC